>JASDQU010506359.1:58146-68319 GCA_032191745.1 Picea mariana | reverse complement strand
TACCTCATTATAGCACTAGTCTATCACATCACAGTATTACACTAGCTCAATGTCACAGCAGTTAAGCTGGTAGCTCAGTGTCAGTCACATCTTTCTTTACGTCTAACAACTAGGTTAGAAGCAAGTAATAGCATCATCTCACTTTACATCTAACAACTAGGTCAGAAGCGAGGAATCACAATGTCATGCTTTACGTGTAACAACTAGGTTAGAAGCATGAATCATCTTTCTTTACGTCTAACAATGAGGTCAGAAGCAAGGAACACATCAACATCTCGCTTTACGTCTAACAACGAGTTCAGAAGCGAGGAATCACAATGTCATGCTTTACATCTAACAACTAGGTTAGAAGCAATGAATCAATGATGTTATGCTTTACGTCTAACAACTAGGTCAAAAGCATAACTCATCTTTCTTTACGTCTAACAACGAGGTCAGAAGCAAGGATCACATAGCATCATGCTTTACGTCTAACAGCGAGGTCAGAAGCATGACTCATCTTGCTTTAAGTCTAACAGTGAAGTTAGAAGCAAGGATCACACGGTGTCATGCTTTACATCTAACAGCAAGGTCAGAAGCATGACTCATCTTGCTTTACGTCTAACAGCAAGGTCAGAAGCATGACTCATCTTGATTTACATCTAACAACGAGGTCGGAAGCAAGGAACACATCTACTCCCCCTTTCAGGGAAGGTCCTTTCGGACAATACCAAGCTTATCTTGAAAGTGTTCAAACTTTACACAAGATAGAGGCTTAGTCATCACAACAACAACTTGTTTATCCATGCTAATGTACTGGAGCTACAAGGATCCTCTTTGTACCATGTCGCGGATGAAATGATAGCGTATCTCTATGTTCTTCAACCTGTCGTGGAACACAGGATTCTCTATCATTTTAATACAACTTTGATTGTCACATAGAATCGCGGTTGCTCTCATCTCCAAATCAAATAGGCCTGTCAGCAACTTTCGAAGCCATGTAGCTTCGTAGCTAGCAGAACATGCGGAAATGTACTCTACTTCCACTATGCTAGGAGCAATATTGGATTGCTTCCTACTCTTCCATGAGATCATAGCTAATCCCAAACTGAAACAACATCTGGAAGTGTTTTTTCTGTCAACAATGCTTCCTGCCCAATCTGCATCAGTATATCCACTTAGTGTGAAGTCATGATCTCCATCATAGCTGAGAACATAATCCACTGTACCTTTAAGGTAGCTCATCACATGTTTTGCAGCCACTAGGTGAACATGACTAGGCTCTACCAGAAACTGACTCAAGGTGTTCACTGCAAAACAGATGTCTGGTCTGGTGTTCGTTAGATACATCAGTGATACAATAATCTGTTTGTACAGAGTAGCATCTATCAAATCTGACGAAGTATCGACCAATAGCTTCAGCTTTGCTTCCGTGGGAGTATTCATGGACTTGCATTCTAGCATGTCGAATTTATTTAATATTTCGACCGTGTACTTCCCTTGGTTAAGAAAGATTCTTTCTGGACTCGGCCATACCTCAAGATCTAAGAAGTAATGCATTAGGCCAAGGTATTTCATTTCAAATTCAGTGGAAAGTCTCTATTTACATTCAGTGATTAGGTTTTCTTCTCTAGTTAAGAATAAGTCATCCACATACATTAATAGTATTACTGGTTCATTCTCCATGATCTTGAAGTAGAGATTTGAATATTCTTTACTCTTGGTAAAGCCCAAGCTCATCAAGAAACTGTCTATACGGCCATACCAAGCTCTGGGAGATTGCTTCAATCTGTATAAGGCTTTCTTCAATCGACAGACATGAGACTTCCTGTCTTCAAACTCAAATCCTTGGGGTTGCTCTATATACACTTCCTCTTAAATGACACCATTCAAAAAAGTTTTCTTCACATCCATCTGGTGCAGCTTCCATTTCATTTTGGTGGCAAGAGCTATAATGGTTCTGATTGAAGTGTATCTGGCCATAGGATTGAATGTCTCTTCATAGTCATTTCCTTCCTTCTAGGAAAAGCCACGAGCGACAAATCTTGCTTTATATTTCTCAATACTTCCATCAACATCATGTTTTATCTTGAAGAACCATTTTGATGATACCACATCCTTACCTTTTGGTCTGGGAACAATTTTCCATACATCATTCTTTATTATGGATTGGTATTCCTCTGTCATGGCATCTTCCCATTCCTTCTTCTGGATGGCCTCTTCAAAACATGTAGGTTCCTCATCAAGTAGATTGCACATCAAAGCCGTGTAACTGGAGAATGGATTTGGTCTCTTCACCTGTCTTGTGGTTCCTTCTGGAACACCATACTTCTCTCCATCTTGAATAAGCTCTCTTGCCCAAGCAAGATTTCTTTTATGGGAGAAGGTCATTTAAGGAGGTTCTTGAACTTTTTTTATATCATGATCTTTAGGAGTCTCCTCATCAGGGGAAGCTATGACTTCCCTTCCAGGTTCTTCAGCTCTGGGAACTTCCCTCACGGACTCTGTCGTCCTAGGATTTACAAGTTCCTCTTCATATACCTCTTCAAGATGGCATCTTCTTGATTTATTAAGTGCAACTTCTTCATCAAAGTTCAGGTCCCTACTGATCTCAATATCGTGGTGACCAAGTATGTAGATTCTGAAGGCTTTGGATACCTCACAGTATCCCACAATTATTCCCTTCTTTTCATAGGATTCCAGCTTGTTTCTTTTCTCTTTTGGTATATGAATAAATATTGTACAGCCAAATATTTTGAGAAGGCTTACCTCTATCTTCTTTCTAGTGAAAATCTCTTCTGGTGTCTTGAGCCCAAGTGCACTATGGGGCAATCAGTTCTGCACATAAACAATTGTCATTACTACTTCTTCCCATAAGCACATAGGAAGATCTTGATCTTCACAACTTCCATCATGGTTCTGTTCTTCCGTTCAGCGACACCGTTTTTTTGGGGATCTTGATCCCAACATCTTTGCAGAAGTTTATGAGCTCTTTTGAGGTATATTCTCCTCCATTATCTAACCTAAGTATCTTTAATCTTCCTTACAGAAAGGTTTTCTATCAAGGCTTTGAATTTCTTGATCTTGCTGAACACTTCAAATATATCCAGGTATTTTACAAGAATAATCATTAATGAATGATACATAGTATACATACCCATTAATAGAGGATGATGGCATTGGGCCACACACGTGTGAATGAATGAATTCCAGTACTCCTTCTGCTTTGTTGCCCCTCTTTGGAAAAGGGTTCTTGATATTCTTCCCTTGCGCACATCTATCGCATATGCCTTCATGGTCACTTTTGAGTTCTGGTAAACTTGTGACAGCTTTGCATATGTATGGTAGCACCTTGTAGTTGATGTGAGCTAATCTTCTAGATTTCACATGGATTCTTCAATAGCGTGGGTCATGGCAGCTTCTGAGTGACCCACCTTCTTCTTTTCCACTGATGATTGCTTCATTTATGATTTATTCTTTAGCACATTGCTTTATACAACCTTCACTATAGCTTCCTCATGTGACTTGGAGCAAGGTCAGCAAAACAACAAGCAAGAATAATATCCTTCTTGATAATATAAATCAATAGAACGAACAATCATCACAGTAGCTCCTTTAGAGCTTATTACTTATAGTTTAACAAATATTAAAGGTAAGGAATACAATACAAAGTGAGGTCAACATTTTCTTAGTGTTGTGACCAAGCATTCTTCCATGGCAATCTGAAACTAACACATGAGGTTTCTCCCAGAGGAGGTGTTAGTCATATCAGGCAAAGTATTTACATCTATATCCTATCAAGTATAATACTTTACGATGATTTCTATATCAACTAAAGTCATCAGCTTGTCATGTGTACCTTTGAATATTGATTAATCAAACTTGGAGCCTTGTCCTCAAGAGTGAGTGCTTGCTTTTCTGCCAGGTCTCCTTCACTCAAGTAACAAGTACTTTCTTCAACCTGTCTGTTGTACTAAGACAATATGCTATCTTGATAAAAGTTTAGGTAAGAGGATAAGCTCTATGATCAACTTTTCATCCTTCTAATGATTTGATCATAGCTTCATCATGCAACACTGATCAAGATAATTTCATAACAAATAGATGCATATTAGAATAATCACACCTAGGATGCATCATTCCTCTGAATGTGTTGGATCTTGAGATCCTTCTGGATCTATGGAAAAATATCCCTTCTCCTGCAAATACTCTTTAGGGTTTAACCATTGACCATATGTGAGTACATACCTCGGATAACATTTGCAGGTAGTGGCTCCATCTGGTAGCAACAATAATCATTACCAAAAACTTCAAGAGTGATGGAAACTGGTTCTAAGGCTGCAACTGCAACTGGTTCTGAGATTGCAACTACAACTACAACTTAGGGTTTTATGAGGAAACTCTAATTTTTCAAACTTCAAATTTTGAAAGTCTGATCTAGGGGATAGATGCATTGAGCTGAGGCGAGTTAGCTGGTGCAGTCGAAATTTTGAAAATCCAACTTTTACCCCCTCAAACTTGATCTGCGGATTTCTAGACTGGTGCTTCTGGTCTTTCTGGTACTTCTGGTACTCTGGTTTTCTGGTTTTCTGGTACTTTGTGAAACTAGGGTTTCACTTTTCGGGAGATATAGCCACTAAAAAGGTGTTCTCTGGGTGCCAAATTGATCCTTGGGGGAGGGCGCAACTTTCTAGGAGGTTAGGGAGATGAAAATACTCACTTTTGAAAAACCCTAATTTTTGGGTACGGTAATAGTGACGTTTTTCCTCTTGCGAAATATGCTTCCTTCAGGTTGGCTCTGAAACCATGTTAATTTTTATGCCATTATTATAGTTCTTCACATTTCAATAGATAAGAGCATAATAAGAACAAGATCACTGACAAATACACATTCACAAGAGACACAACATTTATCCTGGGAAACCCTCTAGGGGAAGAAAACCCAGCAAAACTTCCTGATCATAAATAGCTTATACAATGTTCAAGAGATAACTCAAACCAATACAGATAGTCCTCTCCAAGAGATGCACCACTCTTCTTCTCCTCTCCCCAACTGGTAATTGTATCTTGCCTCATAAGATAATGAGCAAGTGAGTTATGTTTGAAGTGAGGCGCTAGCCTCTTATTTATACAAGACTGGCACGTGTGAAAGGTCACAACTGGTAGGACCGACCTCTCACTCTGGGTGGGTAAACCCACCTTTAATTAATTATAGGTCTTTCATAATAACTGTTGGGGCCAACTTCTTATTCTTCCCTTTATAATTCTCTGATGACCAATACGCAAAAGGGGATTTGGTCCTTATACATTTACCGACGTGATTAATCCACAATGGGGATTAATCCAATAACAATAATAATAATAATGACATGATTAATCCGCAATGGGGATTTAATCCAATAATAATAATAAGAATTCTCTTTGCAATTACATTATTTCAACAATGACTTCTTGATTGGTATGGATTGGTTAGAAATGCATCATGTTGTTTTAGTTTTTTATAACAAGTTTTCACATGTATTAATGAGGAAGGGAATCCAAGGACAATGAAAGGTATTTCAAGGCCTATATTTTTTCGAGAGATTTCAACATTACAACTAAAAATAATTTTGAAAAAAGGGTGTTAGATATATGTAGCCCATATGCAAGAGATAATGAATGATAAGGAGCCAACTCTTGAATATTATCCAGTGTTGAAAGAGTTTTAAGACATATTTCCACCAGAGAGGGACATTTATTTTTCTATTGACTTAATGCCTAGAGCTACCCCATTATCTAAGACTCCCTATAGAATGAGTACACTAGAGCTAAAACAGTTGAAAATGTAGCTAGAGTATTTATTAAATAAAGGGTGCATATGACTGAGTGTTTCCCCTTGGGATTCCCTTTTACTGGCACTTTTATAGTCCTCTTGATTGTGGACACACGCATGGAATTTCATCTGAATATGATATTTTCTAATCATATTATAGAAAAAACAATACTAACTTCAATCTTTTTTTAATTAACCTTATATTTGTTGACATCTTTATCTTCTTGATTTATGAAAAAAACTAATGAACTAATCCATCATTTGATCCCTGAAAAAAATTCTCCTTTGAACCAACCTTCTAGTAATTGTACTTTTCAAAGGGTCGTGTGGACTGGGATAAGAAATTGACTAAGCCAAGAAGTCGACCACTGTAATATGTCAATAGACTATGGAGGTAAGTCAAATAATCACTTGATTTAGTTTACCATTTGGTAATCAACTACAAATAATAGTCAACTAAGAAGTCAAGTTGGTCAACTATCAAGACAAGAAAACCAAAGATAAGTAAAAATAAATAAAATAGGTAGTCAAATTGGTCGATTGTTGGGTCAGGTTAACCAAATAAACATGTTAGTTGACTAAAAAATCAAGTAGAATAGGTATTATAGTTAGTCAATTTTTGTATTAGGTCAGCTAAAGAAACACATAAGTCCACTAAAGATACAATTCATCTAAACAGTTTAATTGGTGGACCAATGCAATAAATCATTCACCCTACCTCGATAACTTTCTCCACATGTTTCCTCTAGAAATTGGGATTATTTGTCTCGATTACACCAAATTTCATCCAAGAGACTTTATGAAACAACCTATATTCATACTCAACTTCTATATCCACACTTTGTAACTTCCATATCCTATACTATGTAGGTCGAGTGTTGAAACCTTAACTTTGATACCAAATTGTAACTTACCTAGCTCCATGTTGAGCCATGTTACTCTCATTTTGAATTAGTACATACTATTACTTTTCAAATTATTTTGACTTGGATCATACTTACCTTTGATATCAATATTTTTTCTGTCCGTTTATATAAGGAAATATGATAGGAAACACATGCAATTCATACGTAACAATACATAATTATAACAACATGTGGTTTATTAACAATCACAACAACTCTAACAGAAAGATAAATAGAAATATCTCAAAATATAACATGGAAACCATAACACTTATAGTATAAATAAATATCATTTATTATCCATGTATAAAGGATGTTACTCCCAATTGTAGGCTTTGCTACTCTAAATATCTTAGCAACAAGCCAACCCTCAAGTTGGGGATATGAGTCTACAAGGACAATTGACTCGTATGGCTAGCTAAACTCCCTCACATATCATAATACCCAACAAATGATAGCACATATACTACTATAACCTTTTCCACCAACCACCCAAAGGATGGAATCCCCTTGTCTACCTTGCAGTCCCTCAGGTAATTCTTAGCCCTTTTATGGATCTAGTGTAGTGTGTCTAGGAATCTCAATTCTAGAGGCTCTATAAAATACATCTATATAGGAATAATCAATCACAACAATCCCATACTCATACTTATAGGTAGTCCATATTAGATATATGTGACAAGCACCCCCATCCTTTCATGATAGACATAAAAATTTGATTTGGTACATGTTAATGGTGAACTCCATGCATGAATAGAGAATAAACCGAGTCCAATAAATGAACAAGTAGAATTATTGTCATGTTTCCCAAAATTAGGGAATTAGTATGCATGACCTAAACTTGCCACTTGGCACCCAAGGAATTCCACCCAGCTCATTGGTATGCAATGCCATAAACATTTGTCCTTTATCATATCTTAAGGTAAGTGGGAGTAAAATAATACATAATTTTGAATTTGGCCCCACTGGAACCCATTATTCCCTTTTCACATATAATTCTAAAGAAATATTGTGACATCATAATTTGGTCAACCACTACAATATTTCAGTCAACAGTAAAGACATATGACTAGGTAGTCGAGCTAGTCAACCACCATGTCAAGTTCACCAATGGAGAAAGTCCATGTTATATAATGGAATCATAGCCACCAAATGTTTATCCCCTCTCATATAATATCCAATAATTATTTTTTATTGATAAATTTGATACAACATATACGTAAATCAACCCTTCACCATACTATCCCACTCATAAAGGTATATAAACAATATGTACAATTACAATTCCTAGGATTTAAAACTGGGGTGTTACATTTAGCCTAGCCTACCTTTGACTTTCCTATCTTAGCCTAGCCTACTCTAACCTATCCTATCCCACTCTAGCCTAGATACCTTAATTTATCCTAGACTACTATAACTTAGTTGAGCCTACTCTAACCTACCCTATGCTACTCTAACCTATCCAATAGTACTGTAACATAACATAGCCTACTCTAACCTAATCTAGCATAGTCTATCCTACATTAACCTAGCCTAGCCTTTTCTAAATTAACCTAGCCTAACCCATCCTACCTTAAACTAACCTAGGTTATCCTACCTTACCCTATCTTAGGTTATCCTTATGCTAGGCGCGCGCTGGGCAAGAGGGGGCTTATGCCCAAATCTAACTATAAAGTGGGTTTTATAACCAATTTTTGGGTTTTAATGGTAATTAAGCCTAGTTTTAATGGTTTTTGGGAGTTATTGGGTAGTTTTGGAGCCTAATTTTTGGGAGGAAGTTGGAGGTGAGCAACCAACTTCCCAGCTATATAACCAAGGCTTGTTTGAGGCCAGGGGACAACATTGAGGGAATTCAGAGAAGAATTATGCTGAGGAGAAGCCAAGCCAAAGCCATTTTGAGGCAGAGAAGCTTTTGAGGAGGAGACACTATCGGACCATTTCTAGGAGCTCCGGACGTCCGTTTTGCATGTTGTTTTCTTTGCATGGTTCTAGAGATCTGAAAGAACATGAATAGATCAGTATTGTATCCATTTGGCATTGCAACGATGTACTTTTGAGCTTTTGAACAGAAATAAAGAAGCCTCCCCCACAGAGAAAAAGGCCCGGAGATGTAGGCAAAGTTGTGCCGAACTCCATTATCAATCTGTGTGTTATGGTTTGATGTTTATTCTTTCATTTCAGATCTGAAATGTATATATGGTTGTTATTATTCCTCTTCTTTCCTCATTCTTTACTAAGTTTTCTCAAATGGTTAATTAACGCATGCAAAATTAAAACTCAACCATAATTCATTAACTATAAAGTGGGTTTTGTAACTAATTTTTGGGTTTTAAATGTAATTAAGCCTATTTTTAATGATTTTTCTCCATTTTTGGGGGATATTAGGCATTTTTGGAGCCTAATTTTTGGGAGGAAGTTGGAGATCAGTAACCAACTTCCTAGCTATATAACCCAGGCCTGTTTGAGGCCATAGGGGGCATTCAGAGCAGAATTATGCTGAGGAGAAGCCAAGCCAAAGCCATTTTGAGGCAGAGAAGCTTTTGAGGAGGAGACGTTGTTGGACCATTTCTGGGAGCTCTGGACATCTGTTTTGCGTGCCATCTTCTTTGCATGGATCTAGAGATCTGGAGGAACATGACCATATCAGTATTGTATCCATTTGGCATTGTAAAAATGTATTTTTGAGCTTTTGAATAGAAATAAAGAAGCCTCCCCCACAGAGAAAAAGGCTCGGAGATGTAGGCAAAGTTGTGCCGAACTCCGTTATCAATCTGCATGTTATGGTTTGTTGTTTATTATTTCATTTCAGATCTACAAATGTATATATGGTTGTCATAATTCCTCTTCTTTCCTCATTCTTTCACTAAGTTTCTAAATGGTTAATTAACGCATGCAAAACAGATGTCCGGAGCTCCCAGAAATGGTCCGATAACGTCTCCTCCTCAAACGTTTCTCTGCCTCAAAATGGCTTTGGCTTGGATTCTCCTCAGCATAGTTCTGCTCTGAATGCCCCCTATGGCCTCAAACAAGCCTGGGTTATATGGCTGGGAAGTTGGTTATTCATCTCCAACTTCCTCCCAAAAATTAGGATCCAAAAATGCCCAATATCCCCCAAAAATGGAGAAAAATCATTAAAAATAGGCTTAAATACATTTAAAACCCAAACATTAGTTACAAAACCCACTTTATACTTAAAAATTGGGCCTATCCCCTTCTCCCTAGGTGTGCGCCCTAATTTAAGGTCATATGGGGGTTTACAGGACCACGGGCTGGGGATTGGCCCCCAGCCCTCTCCTTTATATGCCATAATACCATGCAATATATTTAATATTGTGGGTTTTATAACATAAGAAATAATTTGGCACATTGGTAAAGGACCATTTCTTAAGTTGTTGGGCTTGGTAGTGGTCGTGGGTTCAAATCCCATGGACCCCAAAACAATTTTTGAAACATGCCACTTCAACTAATGACTGGGTG
>JASDQU010506359.1:35988-47220 GCA_032191745.1 Picea mariana | reverse complement strand
CTATAACCTTTTCCACCAACCACCCAAAGGATGGAATCCCCTTGTCTACCTTGCAGTCCCTCAGGTAATTCTTAGCCCTTTTATGGATCTAGTGTAGTGTGTCTAGGAATCTCAATTCTAGAGGCTCTATAAAATACATCTATATATGAATAATCAATCACAACAATCCCATACTCATACTTATAGGTAGTTCATATTAGATATATGTGACAAGCACCCCCATCCTTTCATCATAGACATAAGAATCTGATTTGGTGCATGTTAATGGCGAACTCCATGCATGAATAGAGAAGAAACCGAGTCCAATAAATGAACAAGTAGAATTATTGTCATATTTCCCAAAATTAGGGAATTAGTATGCATGACCTAAACTTGCCACTTGGCAACCAAGGAATTCCACCCAGCTCATTGGTATGCAATGCCATAAATATTTGTCCTTTATCATATCTTAAGGTAAGTGGGAGTAAAATAATACATAATTTTGAATTTGGCCCCACTGGAACCCATTATTCCCTTTTCACATATAATTATAAAGAAATATTGTGACATCATAATTTGGTCAACCACTACAATATTTTAGTCAACAGTAAAGACATATGACTAGGTAGTCGAGCTAGTCAACCACCATGTCAAGTTCACCAATGGAGAAAGTCCATTTTATATAATGGAATCATAGCCACCAAATGTTTATCCCCTCTCATATCATATCCAATAATTATTTTTTATTGATAACTTTGATACAACATATACATAAATCAACCCTTCACCATACTATCCCACTCATAAAGGTATGTAAAAAATATGTACAATTACAATTCCTAGGATTTAAAACCGGGGTGTTACACTTCGCCTAGCCTACCTTCGACTATCCTATCTTAGCCTAGCCTACTCTAACCTATCCTATCCTACTCTAGCCTAGATACCTTAATTTATCCTAGACTACTATAAATTAGTTGAGCCTACTCTAACCTACCCTATCCTACTCTAACCTATCCAATACTACTGTAACATAACATAGCCTACTCTAACCTAATCTAGCCTAGTCTATCCTACATTAACCTAGCCTAGCCTTTCCTAAATTAACCTAGCCTAACCCATCCTACCTTAAACTAACCTA
This sequence comes from Picea mariana, assembly GCA_032191745.1. Lineage (NCBI taxonomy): Eukaryota > Viridiplantae > Streptophyta > Pinopsida > Pinales > Pinaceae > Picea > Picea mariana. The sequence goes on along the minus strand of JASDQU010506359.1, from coordinate 46,103 downwards.
GGTTATCCTACCTTACCCTATCTTAGGTTATCCTTATGCTAGGCACGCGCTGGGTAAGAGGGGGCTTATGCCCAAATCTAACTATAAAGTGGGTTTTATAACCAATTTTTGGGTTTTAATGATAATTAAGCCTATTTTTAATGGTTTTTGGGAGTTATTGGGTAGTTTTGGAGCCTAATTTTTGGGAGGAAGTTGGAGGTGAGCAACCAACTTCCCAGCTATATAACCAAGGCTTGTTTGAGGCCAGGGGACAACACTGAGGGAATTCAGAGAAGAATTATGCTGAGGAGAAGCCAAGCCAAAGCCATTTTGAGGCAGAGAAGCTTTTGAGGAGGAGACACTGTTGGACCATTTCTAGGAGCTTCGGACATCTGTTTTACGTGCCATTTTCTTTGCATGGTTCTAGAGATCCAGAAGAACATGACCAGAACAGTCTTGTAGCCATTTGGCATTGCAGTGATGTACTTTTGAGCTTTTGAAAAGAAATAAAGAAGCCTCCCCCATAGAGAAAAAGGCCTAGAGACGTAGGCAAAGTTGTACCGAACTCCGTTATCAATCTGCGTGTTATGGTTTGATGTTTATTCTTTCATTTCAGATCTGCAAATGTATATATAGCTGTCATTATTCCTCTTCTTTCCTCATTCTTCACTAAGTTTTCTCAAATGGTTAATTAACGCATGCAAAATTAAAACTCAACCATAATTCATTAACTATAAAGTGGGTTTTGTAACTAATTTGTGGGTTTTAAATGTAATTAAGCCCATTTTTAATGATTTTTCTCCATTTTTGGTGGATATTGGGCATTTTTGGAGCCTAATTTTTGGGATGAAGTTGGAGATGAGTAACCAACTTCCCAGCTATATAACCCAGGCCTGTTTGAGGCCATAGGGGGCATTCAGAGCAGAATTATGCTGAGGAGAAGCCAAGCCAAAGACATTTTGAGGCAGAGAAGCTTTTGAGGAGGATACGTTGTCAGACCATTTCTGGGAGCTCCGGACATCCGTTTTGCATGTCGTTTTGTTTGCATGGTTCTAGAGATCTAGAGGAACATGACCAGATGAGTCTTGTAGCCATTTGGCATTACAGTGATGTATTTTTGAGATTTTGAATAGAAATAAATAAGCCTCCCCCATAGAGAAAAAGGCTCGCAGATGTAGGCAAAGTTGTGCCAAACTCCGTTATCAATCTGTGTGTTATGGTTTGTTGTTTATTCTTTCATTTCAGATCTGAAAATGTATATATGGCTGCCATAATTCATATTCTTTCCTCATTCTTTCACTAAGTTTATAAATGGTTAATTAACACATGCAAAACAGATGTCCAGAGCTCCCAGAAATGGTCCGACAACGTCTCCTCCTCAAAAGCTTCTCTGCCTCAAAATGGCTTTGGCTTGGCTTCTCCTCAGCATAATTCTGTTCTGAATGCCCCCTATGGCCTCAAAAATCCTGGGTTATATAGCTGGGAAGTTGGTTATTCATCTCCAACTTCCTCCCAAAAATTAGGCTCCAAAAATGCCCAATATCCCCCAAAAATGGAGAAAAATCATTAAAAATAGGCTTAATTACATTTAAAACCCAAAAATTAGTTACAAAACCCACTTTTAAGTTAAAAATTGGGCCTATCCCCTTCTCCCTAGGCACGTGCCCTAATTTAAGGTCATATGGGGGTTTACACGACCACGGGCTGGGGATTGGCCCCCAGCCCTCTCCTTTATACGCCATAATACCATGCAATATATTTAATATTGTGGGTTTTATAACATAAGAAATAATTTGGCACATTGGTAAAGGACCATTTCTTAAGTTGTTGGGCTTGGTAGTGGTCGTGGGTTCAAATCCCATGGACCCCAAAACAATTTTTGAAACATGCCACTTCAACTAATGACTGGGTGCCATGTGGCTACCCATGACTGGGCCACGTGGCATCTCCCCATTTGATGGATTAATGCCACTTGTCAGCTATTGACTGGTCCAGTTGCCTGCCACATGTATGCCTTGTCAACGAACCTGCCCAATCACCATCATCCAGAGAGTGCCACATCATATCCTGCATAGTCAGCATGCTGACATCAACATTGACTTTTTGACCAGTTGACCTTTGACTTTTTACCTGTTTGGGCTTCTGATCAAAACACGATAACTTTCGCATACGGAGCCCGTTTGACAAAGTAAATATACCACCAGAATCAGGAAGAAGAGACTGACGCAATGGCGCTAGTTTCATCAGACTCTGAGCACTTTCATTTTTGAGCATTTTTCAAGCCCTGTCAAGCTTCTGTATCCGATTTTCGATCACTAGGCTATGCATCATAATGCAAGATAGCCTAGCCTAGAATACCCTAGAATAATCTATCCTATCCTCACCTAGCCCATCTTAGCCTAACCTACTCTAGCCTATATTACCTTAACATAGCTTAGCCTACATTAAACTAGCCTATGCTACTCTTTCCTAGCTTACACAACCTATCCTAGCATACTATACCCTAAACTAGCTTATCCTATCTTACCTTAACATATCTTAGCCTACGTAATTCCCCCAACCATCAACCTATGCCGTGTAACGCTACCCAATCAACTGTATCTTTTCATTTTCTGCTCTGATATGAATTCGTGACATCCCCGACCTTAAACCTGTTAAGTTTTGAGCTACTATTATTTTTCTTTTCAATTTACTAGATAACAATAGCATAGGTAGGATTAATAAGAGAAAAAAAATCACAAGATACACAACATTTATCATGGGAAACCATCATGGGGGAAAAAACCCAGCAAAAACATCCTTAATAGAAATAGCCAACACAATGCCAAGACAATAAACCAAAACACTAGAGAATATCCAACACTGAGAAATGTGCCTATGTCTTCGTTCTTCTCTCAACTACAGCTACCAAACTTTCACACTTGATGAGTGAGTGATTGAGTGGGATAATGAGGTGTTGGACTCCTTTATTTATACAAACTGGCAGACATTGAAAAGCTTTCTCTTCACTAGGTAGGGCGACTTGTCTTCTTAGTGGTTAAAATCACTTTAATTAGGAATGGGGTCCAACTTCTTAATTTTCATAATACAATTAGGGTTTGACCAATATGTAAAAGGGGATTTGGTCAATTACAATTCCCAACATGATTAATCCACAAAAAGGGATTTTATCTATAAATAAATGACTCAAATAATAATATTAATAATTCAAATATTCTTTGCAGTTACAATATTTCAACACTCCCCCTTAACAAGAAGGGTATTCTACAACATCATCAAGAAAGAGAGAGGGAAGCAACATCAACAACATCTGGAACATTCACTGGCATATCTATAAATCATCCAAAGTTTTTTCTCATCATCATCATCATCATTCACAACATGGAGTTGGAGTACCATAATCATCCTCATCAACATGAGGCTAAAATAACATCATAATCATCTTTAGCATGAGTTTAAAGTAACATCATCATCTTCTTTAGCATGAGGCTAAAGTATTATCATCAACATCTTTAGCATGAGGATAAAGTAACATCATCATATTCAACATTAAATCTGAAATAACATCATCATGATCATCATCATCTTCATCAATAATTTGAAGTAGCATTATCATCATCATCTTTAGCAAGAAGATGAAGTGGCACCATCATCATCATCTTCAGCAAGAAGATGAAGTGGCATCATCATCATCTGCATCAACATGGATTAGTATAACACTAATACATCATAATCATCAATAACAACAGAAGGATGATACAACATCAATAACAACAGTATCACAGCACAAAGGTTGGAGCATCATCAACATCAACACCAGGATGGAAATATTCAACATGAAAGTGACATCTCAACAACATCGACACGAAGCTGGAAATATTCAACACGAGGCTGGCATCACAAAAACATTAGCATGAAGATGGAAATCTTTAGCATGAGGCTGGCATCAACAACATCAACATGAAGCTGGAAATCTTTAGCACAAGGTTTGCATCAACAACATCATCATGAAGATAGAAATATTCAACATGAGGCTGGCATAAACAACATTAGCATGAAGTTGGAAATATTCATCACTAGGCTAGCATCCACAACATCATCACAAGGATGGAAATATCTAGCACGAGGTGGGCATCAACAACATTAAAAACTTGTTCATCTATGCCAACATATTGGAGCATTATATCTCCTCTCTGCATCATATTATGAATGAAGTGATATTGGATATCTATGTGCTTCGACTCATCATGGAGCACATCCTTTTTATACAACTCTCGTTATCACATAGGATCAAGGTGGCTTCCATCTACAGATCAAATATATTTGTCAACAACATTCGAAGCCATATGGCTTCACAACTGGAGGAACATGCATCAATGTATTCTTCTTCAGCCTTGATGGGAGAAATAATGGATTGCTTCCTACTCTACCATGAATTCATGGATAACCCCAGACTGAAACAACATCTTGAACTGATATTTCTATCAGAAACAATTCTAGCTCAATTTCAATCAGTATAACCAATCAGTCTGAAGTCATGATTTTCATTAAAACATAGACCATATTTCAACATACCCTTAAGCTATCTCATCACATGTTTTGCAGCTACAGGACGAACATGTTCACAGAAAAACATATACCTGACCTGGTATTCGTTATATACATCAATGAATCAATGATCTATCTGTATAGAGTAGCATCAACTAATTTAGATGAGGTATCTACCAGAAGCTTGAACTTCATTTCCATGGTTGTTTTCATGGATTTATTTTCAAACATATCAAACCTCTTTATTATTTCAACTACATACTTCCCTTGGTTAAGGAAGATCTTATCTGGGCTCTGTCAAACGTCAAGACCTAAGAAATAATGCATTAGGCCTAGGCATTTCATCTCAAATTATGTAGGGAACTTCTTCTTATAATCAATGATGACATTTTTCTTCATCTGTCAAGAAAAAATCATCTACATATAGTGGTAACATCACTGGCTCATAATTCATAACCTTCAATTAAAGGTTAGAATCAACTTTACTCTTGGTAAAGCCCAAGCTCGTTAGGAAACTCTCAATTCTTCCATATCAATATCTAGGAGCTTGCTTCAACCTGTACATAGCCTTATTCAACCTACAAACTTGAGTATTTCTATCTTCAACTTCAAACCAAATTTTCTCGTTACATTATACCAATATGGTACACTTGCCCAATTTCAACTCAATCTGCACAATCATGTGCTAGCTCTATTTTCTCTCTACAAAACACTATATGTCTCACTTCATGAGAGTATGTCCTCTCCTCTTCTTGCAATTGTTCTTTCTAAAATTGGGACTCTACACTTGAAGCTACTTCGAAGTTGAGAATGACTGCTCCATTCTCACTATGACTACTGAAATCTGAAAGCACCTCCTCCACTTCATCATGACAATAACTTCTTCTAAAACTAAGACTGGCTCAATAACTGATACTCAAGGTAGCTCTTATTTTTTCATGTAGGTAAATCTATCTTTTATTGTAGTCATGTCTCCACGACCCAACTAATGTACTGCACCAACTGCCACCTGTTAGCACTAGGAATTACCCTCAGACTGTAATGAGGATAAGCCCTATGCCCATCAGTTTATGGTCTAAATTTAAATGAGTTTTAGGTGGTCTAATGGAGAAGAATCAATTATAATAACGTTCTAACTCAGAAACCTGGATTGGTATGTGCAAGCAATTGAGGTCTGGAATGAACTCCAGTCAGTAAGTTAGAGTAAGGGTGAATAGAGGGAAGACTTTGGTGAGGAGAGTGTAGAGTTCTATTGTAGACATGAGGTCTTCCAACAACCTAAGGAGGAAAAACTTAAACATGAGATCCTCTTGAATTCAAATATCAAAGAAACTGAAAGAAACTATAATAGCACTATAATACAACATTCATCATAATGCAGTCATAAAAATCCATGTGAATCAGTCAATCATGAACTCTCTTAGTATCAGAGGCAAATAAGATGGAGTAAGAAAGCTGACTTAGGTTAACCAAGATGTATAAAAACCGAATACATAACCAGAGAACCATTTGTTCTCAATCAAAATATTACAATAGTAGGGAGCCTAGCTCAACCAATTGACCATTACAAAATATCAAAACTGCATACATATACTGAGAATTGTTGTAACCATCGGGAGCGTGATCATGCCTCTGCATTCAAAGTTTCCAGTCATTACCCGCTTTGTCATACTATGTGTTCCTTCCTTTGTTAGACGCAAACTCAAATTAGTATGGATTTTGCAAGAAAATTCGTCCTCGAGGAACTCTAGGCTAACAATTTGCCTCCACGGGCAGGCCTTCCATGCTTCCCATTTATGAGGTGATACAAGGTTTCAACCACCACCCCTCCTCTTTATTAAATTCTTCATCGAGATTAGGACAAGGCTTTGAATGCTCGGGAACCTTCCATGGGATGTTTGTGGTTATTCACGTCAACATAGTGCCCTAAAACCATGGTGATCTCATTTTCTACTATCATGAGGGTCTTTGACCTTAGCGCAACTCTAGTGAAAATTACACCTTCCTTCGTGCTTCCAAGGCTTCAGGTGCCAACTTCTTCTCCATTGCACATTATTTAATGTGACCTTAGGTCATAACCTAATGCTTATCTCCATAGGAACTTCGAGAATTCATCTTTTGGGGATCCTGATATCACTTTACCGCAACACCCCCAATTCTCGATTTGACGAAAACCCCCAACTCAAATAATCTGTCCGATATGCTTTCCATTTGATGGTTGAGGCTTCTCGCTGAAAACCTTGAACTACAAAATTCATGTGATGGGTGCACAATCTCCTTTATGGACCCACTTCCATATGACTTTGGGTTGTGACCCTCGGCCCACTCTCAATCACTTTGCGAGTTTGCGTTGTGCAAACTTGCACTGTGCTCCATTCTCAAAACTTTGATTTGTGAGACCATGAACCTGTTGATCTGGTGCCACCTATCCCTTTGAATTTAACGGTCTAGATCTATTTCGGGTTTTGGCCATTGGGGATTTTTCCCTTGCCTCATTTCGAAACTCTTGATAGTCATTTCCATGATACCTTGGATTGACTGCCACTTGCCTCCTCAAGATCTACGACCCATATTAAATATATGCTCAACCTTTTGTCTTGAGCCTCTTCCTTGGTACTAAAATTTGAGTAACTTTTGGATCCCGAATACTCGTGAACTGCCGATCTGATTTGCCCGATGGATCTACATCGTTGGAAAATAAGCTTGTCTTCTTGCTTGTATTTTAAGCTCAAAAATGACTTCTATGAAAGATGCACTTTTTGTTCAAGGATGATACTCGCGCAAGCAAAGAACTGGGTCTCCTTGCGACCTTTTGACAACTTTATGTGATAACACCACCCAGTTTAAAATATGAGGATTTATCCCCCTACATTTCATACTATATATGAATCATGGTTCTTCTGGTTGTGTTCATGAATACTGGAACTATTTCTTCAATAATTTTCTCATCATAGTATTCTCCCTTTTGATGGGAGAATAATTTGGACACACATAAGGCTTTGTGCATTTGCAACATGCTTGATTTGTATAGAACAATATTGGAAGTCAATACCGATTTCTCTTCTAGTCCCAAAGAAGAATCCATATCCTAGTATTTATGACAGGATTCCTTCTCTGTTACTGAAACAAGGGAATCTTCCAGAAGATTTCATATCTCTTAGGAATCTCTAAAGTTACGATCTAGTCTTCTCATGGCATTTGTCTCCCAATCTTGGAAGTTTTCTCTTCATCTGATCCTTTCTAAGATCATGCTTATCCTTGATTTTTTTTGAGTCTACAAGGACTTCATCATCTCTTAAAGGGTATACTTGGTGTTGAATACCAAGTCTAAATATGAAAGACTGATTCAGGATTCAAATAATTTTTGCTTCTTATGAAGGTGGCTTCATTAACCTTTGAGCAATTCTATTGTGATTTCTTGTTCTAATGTTCGGTTATCTTTGGATCCTTCTACTACTTACAATCAATCTCCATATGAGATACTCTAGATCTCAACATATAGCTTCTTCTTCATCTTATTTGGTACATGAATGTATATGGTCATGTACATAGTTTGCTTCATGTCTCATATAATCTATTTCCTTATGCAACCTTCACTATAGCTTCCTTAGGTTTATCACTTGTGACCTGAAACAAAGTCAACAAATCAATAAACAAGAATAATACTCTTTTGATAATAGTAATAAAAAATGGCACGAATAATCGTCACATTATCTCCTTTAGAACTATCACTTGTGACATGTCTGAAACAAACATCAAAAGTAACAAATACAATATGAAATGATGTCAACACTCTTCTAGTGTTGTGATCAAACATTCCTCCATGGTAACCTGGAACCAACACAAGAAGTTTCTCCTAGAGGATATGTTAGTTGTATTCGGTAAATGATTACATTAAGTATTTATCTCAATATTCTCACATGCTACCAAGTATAATACTTTTCAAAGACTGCTACCTCAAATATAGTGTTTACCTATAATGGGGTAGTTATCAACTTGTCACGTGCAACTTTGAGTATTATTGACTTAATTAATTAAACCCGGAACCTAGAGTCTAGTTCTCAAGGAGTGTGTTTCTCTTCTTCGAAGTCTCCTTCACTCAAGATGACAAGTGCTTTCTTCAACTTGTATTTTGTACTAAGACAATATGCTATCTTGACAGAAGGCTAGGTTAGATAATAAACTCTATGATCTCAACTTAAATCAATCTAATACCTTGAATTTAATTTTGACCAGAGGTTAGTATGATGGTAATATCTTCAACATGCAACCTAGATAAAAATAATGTCATAACAAATAGATTCATATCAGAATGATCAAACCTGGCTTGCAATATTCCATTGAATGCGTTGGAACAAATATCCTTCGAGATCTATGGCAAGATATTCCTTCTCTTTAATATACCCTTTAAATATTAACATTTTAAACATATGTGAGTACATACCTTTGATAGTATTTGTAGATAGTGACACCTTTTGGTAGTAGCGGTAATAATTACCAACCCTTAAAAACTTCAAGGGTGACTGCAACTGGTACTGCAGCTGATACTTCAACTGATACTGTAACTGCAATTGATACTGTAACTGATTGTGAAACTGCAACTGCAATTGATACTATAACTTATTGTGAAACTGCAACTGCAACTACAACTTAAGGTTTTATGAGGAAACCCTATTTTTTCAAACTTCAAATTTTGAAATTTTGATCCAAGGGCTAGATGCGCTGAGCTGAGGCGAGTAAGTTGGTGCAGTTGGATTTGTGAAAATCCAAATTTTACCACTTGAAACCTAGCTTGCAGAAATATGGAGTGGTACTTCTGGTACTGGTTCTAGTTTCCTAGTTTTCTGGTTTTTTGGTACCATTCAAAACTAGGGTTTGATTTTACAAAATATCTAACCACTGAAAAGGTGTGCTCAAGGTGCCAAAGAGTTCCCTAGGCTAGGGTGCACTTTTATAGATGGTTTTTAGGCTGATATACCTCTTCAAAAAAAATCCCTAATTTTTTTGTATGACAACAATGTTGTTTTTCTTTATCTAGTGAAAGTTGCTCTCTTCAGCTTAGCTCCAAAACCATGTTAAGTTTTGAGTTATTATTATTTTTCTTTTCAATTTAATAGATAACAATAACATAGTTATGATCACTTAGAGAAACACAATCAGAAGATACACAATATTTATCATGGGAAACCCTCACGCGGGAAAAAACTAAGAAAATATTTCCTTAATATAGATACCCAATACAATGCCAAGACAATAAACCAAAACACTAGAGAATATCCAACAGTGAGCAATACACCTCTCTCTTCCTTCTTCTCCCAACTACAACTACCAAAATTGCACACTTGATGAGTGAATGAGTCAGTGGGATAATTAGGCATTGGCTTCCTTTATTTATACAAACTAACAGGCACTGAAAAGACGTCTCTTCACTGGGCAGGGCCGACTTGTCTTCTTAGTGGTTAAAACCACTTTAATTAGGCTTGGGGGCCGACTACTTAATTTGCAGAATAAAATTAGGGTTTGACCAATCCACAAAATGGGATTTTGTAACAACCCTAGTTAAATAATTAATTGTCGTAGTTAAATAA
>JASDQU010506359.1:19021-29541 GCA_032191745.1 Picea mariana | reverse complement strand
GTGGGGTAAAAGGAGGTTGCCCCCTCGAAGAGGCTTATTATCTGAAATTATCTCTTTTTCAAGGCGTTGAGTACTTTTCCTGAGGTTTTTATATGCTATATTGATGTTTGGTTCTTAACATTATTTAGTTGAGAGACAGTTCCCTGAACTGGTGGGGAAACCTGGAGATAAAATTGCACCTTACCCCAGACACCATCTCTTGGGAAATTTTTGAGGAAAGGTTCCAAAGGAAATATCTACTAGCTTACTACAAGGAATAGTAGGTGAAAGCATTTCATGCTCTAGTACAGGGAAACAAAACCGTAGAAGAATATGAGATTAGTTTTATGGAATTGGTCAAATATGTTTCATACATGGATAATGATCAACGACAGGAATAACTCTTTGTCTATGGGTTAAAGCCTAAGATAAGGGCCATGGTATGGATGTGGAAACCATCTTCGGTAGTGGAAGCAATTGAAAATGCATGTTATGTTGTGGAACACATGAACTTAAATGGAGGTATGAGATCGACCTTTCCGCATCGTCCTAGATTCATGGGGAAGGCCCCTAGGACATTTTCTAGGAGAGGGGGCTCAAGGCCACCTCCATATGGTAATAGATTCACACCAAGGACAGTCACCACAAGGATTTCAATGGAAGCGAGTGCAACATCCCGTTCATCACCAACGATGCAGACAGGTCTAGGACCATCTTAGGGAGCAGCTAGTAGGGGCAGGGGTTCCAGGGGAAGGAACTCATTTCAGAGATCGTCATAGAGCAGTGTGAAGGTTCCATATCAAGTCACATGTTGGGGATGTGAAGGACCCCATTACCAGCGTGACTACCTAGAGTTACAATCAGGATTTGTGCATAGAGAAGGAAAGGCCCAAATGGGAAGAGCAAGTGCCAGCCACTAGATTTATGAAGCAATTAATAATTGCCAGGCAGAACATCAATCCACAATGGTGGAATCATCATGTACGCTAAATCATATCAATGTTAAAATTTTATTTGATTATGGTGCTACAGATAGTTTCGTTTCACCATATGCATTAGAAAGGACTGGGTTGGCAGCCTACGAGCACCATGAATTTAAACAAGTCGAGATGGCTTCGGGGGAAAAACAAGTGGTAGGACCTAGAATTGATAATTGTCTAGTATACTTGGGAGTGTGTAATACCAAGTTGAAGGTATACGTCACTTCCCTTGGGACGTATAACCTAATCATTGGAATGGATTGGTTAGAATCCCATCGAGCTATGGTAGATTGTTTCACAAAGAGGGTGCTTTGTGTTGACGATGAAGGAAGGCTAGTAGAGATCCATGGTGTACAGAGAAAAATGTCTCTATGCTTTATCTCACCTATGAAGGTTAAGCGGTACATGAGGCAAGGGTGTCAACTTTATGCTATGGAAGCAGTGAATGAGAGGAAAGGACCCTCCTTGGATCAGTACCCAGTATTTTTAGAGTTCAAGGATGTTTTTCTGAATGAGTTGTCGGGGTTACCTCTTGAGAGGGAGCTTGATTTTACTACTGAGCTAAAACCTGGTGCAGAACCAATTTCCAATACTCTGTATAGGATGAAAACGCCAAAAATTTGTGAGTTGTAGATGCAGTTGAAAGAGCTACTTGACTTAGGGCTAATAAGGCCTAGTGTCTCACCATGGGGTGCACCAATAATTTTTGTGAAGAAGAATGATGGTTCCTTATGACTGTGTATAGATTACAGGGAATTGAATCGTGATACACTGAAAAATAGGTACCCATTGCCACAGATAGATGATCTCTTTGATCATATGAAAGGAGCAACGGTATTCTCAAAAATCAATTTGTGATCAGGGTATCACTACTTAAGGATTAAAGAAGATGATATTCCTGAAACTGCCTTTCGATATCGGTTTGGGCATTATGAGTTTGTTGTCGTACTTTTTGGATTGACCAATGTGCCAACAGTATTCATGAGCTTCATGAATGGTGTATTATGGAAGTACTTAGACCACTTTGTACAAGTCTTTCTACATGATATCCTCTTCTATTCCAAGAATGAAGGAGAACATGAGGAACACTTGTGAGTGGTGTTGACTTGCCTTAGGGACAAGAAATTGTATGGGAATTTTTTAAAGTGTTCCTTCTTCCAGAAATAAATTCACTATTTAGGTCATATCATTTGTGGGGAAGGAATCTCTGTGGACCCAGAAAAGGTAAAGGCCATTATAGAGTGGCCAGTGTTGAAAAATGCTCATGAGGTAAGAAGCTTCATGGGGCTAGTAGGTTATTATTGGAGATTTGTGGAAGGGTTCTATAAAATAGAAAAACCTATCACCACTTTGCAGTGCAAGGGGGTCAGGTATGAATGGACAAAAGAATGTGATAGTGCATTTATCGATCTTAAAAGGTTACTAACTAGTGCACCAATTCTACGAGTGCCAAATATGGAAAAGGACTTCACAGTCTGCATGGATGCCTCGAAGCAAGGGCTAGGGGTTGTGCTAATGCAAGATGGAGGAGTGATAGCTTATGCATCAAGGAAGTTGAAGAAACGCGAAGAGATTTACACTACTCATGATTTAGAGTTGGAAGCTATAATGCTAGCGATGAAACTTTGAAGGCACTATCTAGTAGGGTGAAACTTTGAGCTCAAAATGGACCATCAAAGTTTAAAACAAATCTTCACTCAAAGGGATCTGATTGCCAAGCAAAGGTGATGTAGTGAGTTCATGAGTGAGTATGATTTTGGTATTTCATACATCAAGGGAAAAGAGAATGTGGTCGTGGATGCCTTGAGTAGGAGGCCACATGTCTTCTCCTTGGTAACCTTAAAAGTCAATCTCAGGGAACGTGTGTTGACACAACTCCAGGGAGATAGTTGGTATTTAAAGGTTACTTCAAACCTCCAAAGTGGGAGACGATTAGATCCAAAGTATGAAGGATATAGTCTGGAAGTAGACAGACTATTCAGATATTAGGGAAGGATGTACATCCTCGAAAGTGGGGATATTCGAAGCATCATACTAAATGAAGTCCATAGAGAAATTTATTGTGCACATTCGGGTGTGAAGAAAATGTATGCGGACATGAGGAAGCTTTTCTTTTGGGTAGGAATGAAGCGTGATGTAGTCCATTTTGTCGCCAAATGCCTAGAATGTCAACAAGTGAAATATTAACACCCTCACCTGACAGGTCTCCTACAACCACATGATGTTCCTATGTCCAAGTGGGATTTCATTTTCATGCATTTTGTTGTGGTGTTGTCGCTCACATCTCATAGACACAATGCCATCCTTGTGATAGTTGATAAGTTAACCAAGAGTGCTCATTTTATCCCAGTTAGAGACACTTATGATGTCACTAATGTGGCACATGTGTTTCTAAGTGAGGAAATCCATTTGCCTGGGATACCTAATAAGATCATTTCAAATAGGAACTCCAGATTCACTTCTAGGTTTTGGACAAGTTTGCAGTCACCATTGGGGACTCATTTGAAATTAAGAATAGATTATCATCCTTAAATAGATGGGAAAACTGAGAGAGTAATTCAATCCATGTAATACATGCTTAGGATGTAGGTCATGGATAATCAAACTCACTGCGAGAAGTACCTACCTTTGGTAGAGTTCGCCTACAATAACAGTTTTCATAGCTCCATCGGAAGGCCACTCTATGAAGCTCTATATGGAAGGCCATGTAGAACACCATTGAGTTGGGAAAGATTAGAAGACCGAGTAACAGTTGGGCCAGAATTGATTCAAGAGATTGAGGAACAGGTGATTCAGATTAGGCATAGACTAAAAGAAGCACAGGATAGACAGAAAAGTTATGCAGATGCACACAGGATTGATCGAAGTTATAAAGTGGGAGATCAGGTTTTCATTCTTATCAGGACTAATAAGAGTACCATTCAGTTCGAGAAGGGGACAAATTTGTCACCTCGATTTATAGGACCATTCAAAATCCAAGAGAAAATGGGACCCATTGCCTATCGTCTCATACTGCCACCCCACTTGCATAAAACTCATAATGTTTTTCATATATTTTTTCTATGTCATTATGTTGCTGATGAATCACATAAACTAAATTGGAAGGAATTGCAGGTATCGGATGTGGGAACCCTCATGGTAGAACCGTTATGCATATTGGATCATAGAGTCTGACAGCTCAGGAACCGTCTGGTAGACAAAGCTAAGGTCCAGTGGGAAAATTTTAGTCCAAGATTTGCTACTTGGGAGGATGCTAAGACGTTACGACGAGATTCTCCCTCACTTTTTTTACCACCTCGAGAATATGTTTCTCGAAGGTTGGGAGTATGTAACGCCCCCTTTTGACTTAGATATCTAGGGTTACCTGAGGCCTAAACACCTTTATTTTCTATTCACAAAAAAACTAGTAAATGACACACTTGAAGTTTTAAGACGTGTGAACCTTTATGAATGTTTAAACGTATTTGAATAATGATGGATATGATGCAATATATTGTGAGAATGTAAATTTTATGAATATTTAAATGTGATTGATGATGATGGATATTATGTGATCTACTATGTGAATGTAAATTCTATGAATGATTAAGTGTTATTGATGATGAAGGATATGATGTGATATACTATGTGAATTCGAATCCTATGAAGGTTTAAATGTTATTTGAATGATGTTGGATATCATGCAATCTATTATGTAAATGATAATTTTATGAATGGGTGTCATTAATTGAATTATGGGATATTATGCGATCTATTTCTAACTTGAAAACTTTGATGGTAAAGTTGTTGGTACATGGATACCGAATTGAAATTATGGTCGTATGCAATTACATAATGATAATGCATAGATATGTATGAGTTTGTGTTACAAACTAATCTACAGGTTATTGGGCTATGAAATAGCCAAGGGATAATGATGATGAAAGTGGATGTCATGACCACTAGCTGAGAAACAATATGGTATGAATCTTTGAGTGTGAAATTATATTTGTTTGGATACATTTCTATGATATGTGGACCAGTGCAGAATTTCAGGAGGTGAAACTGTGCAAAACCGAATAAACGATGAAAAATCTCCCAGCAACATGGTGCCACTATATATTCCATTATAGGGTGTGGACCCTAGTCCTATTAGGAGGGGTGGAGGCATTTCCCACCATGTATCCTCTGAAACCTAGAGCTATGGGAGGACGGTGTTAGCTCACGCTCCCGTAGACGTGTGATGATGACTATCAGTTGCCTGTCGGGGAAGCTTGGTCAAGATAGTGACACTTCCACTTATGGGTTCTATTTGGATTTAGGTCAATATAGTTGATGCTCCAAGATATTCCAACAGAGGAAGGACAGGAATGGAATATGGAAGTAATTTAGGGAGGAAGGATGAGTAGAAATAGTTGAGAGTGTATGGAGATTTGTCTTATGGTGGAATTTATTGTTTTTCCTTCTGAAAAGAAAAAGTGTATATATGAATATTCATAATTACTTAACTAAACTACAATTCTCTAAATAACATTGTTGATCTAGGTAATTGTAATTAAAGGATTTCACAAACATTTGATTGGGTTATTGTCTTTTATAAAATGAATAGTCTTGCTGAATGGATTGGATGCATACAAAATTTACTATAGAGATGATATTTATTGTTATTAGTACATACACGAGGCTTGTATGTACTAGCTACACATGCATTTCTTGCACATGTACACTAGTATGTATGAGCTTTCTTGGCTTACCTACTAATAATGTCGATTATTTGTTATGAATGTGTGAACCATGTGTCTTTTCCCTTGTATCATAAAATACTTTAACTTCAGGACGAAGTTTCCTGAAGGGTGGGTGTATGTAACAACCCTAGTTAAATAATTAATTGTCATAGTTAAATAATTGTTTAAAGTATATTAAGTTTAATTAATTAATTAATTAAATGTCCTAAATTATTAATTGTTTAATGTATATTATTTAATTGATTAATTAATAAATTAACTCATTAAATATTTGGGTAATGAATTTAAGTGTAATAAATTTTAATTTATTAAATGCAAACTTAACATATTGAATGATGGAACCATTGAATGGAGGGATAAGGTGGTTGGAATTGAATGGAGGGATAAGGTGGTTGGCATTAAATGGAGTAATAAGGTGAGTGAGTCTTAATGAAAGGAAGAAGGTAGTGAATGGGGGAAAAGGAAAAGGAGGATATGAGGGGGAAAACACTCGAGAGAAGGGGTATTTTGGCAGGGAGAATTATTTTCATATTAGTATATTGTATTAGGGATATTTGTTTTTTTGGGGGGGAAGATTGGAAGACTACATTATGGATTTTGGCTGGAGAAGCTTGTGGAAGAACTGTTACAAGGGGTTACCTATTGCTAGGAGTCTTGGGCTCGGGGGCCAGGAATCCTTATGAAATCCTGGAGCTAGGGAGCCAGAGAGGCTTTGTTCCTAGATGGCTGGGTGGTTAGATGGTTTTGGGCAGTGCATCAGGCAGAGTTGTAGAACAATGATAGAATCAGTTAGAGGTATGTATTTTCATTTTTCTACTGTGTTATATAATTTATTGTAATCTCCTCTTAAATATTAATATGATGAATATGTAGTGGATTATTATGATGAATAAAGACGGATTTAAGGTTAGGTTAGCATGTCTCTATTTTAATTTATGATTTATAAGGCTATGTTGGAAGAGACCTTATAGATTTGGTCAATTACAATGCCCAACATGGTCAATCCAGAAAAGGGGATTTGATCTATAAATAAATGTCTCAAATAATAATAATAATAAGTAGAATACTCTTTGCAGTTACAATATTTCAATAAAACCAATAGGCCCAACCATGCCACATAATAACTTTCATGATATGATACCATATATACTTATATGCATATCTATCTAATGCAATTTAAATAATTATAACATTCGATTCATACACTTATTCATGAAGAAACAACATTAGGAATATAAGAAATATATACAGACAATTATAATAACATTATAACTTGATTTCAAGATACACATCATACAAAGAATAGAGATATGGCAATTATATTTTAATAAATGACCACCAACTATGTGCATACCTCCCACAAACCTTCCAGCCTTAGACCATTCTACTCATCACGCTCAACAATGGGTCACCCCTGAGCTGGGACTAAAATTCACCAGGCAAGGGAGTCCTAGGATTGACAAGGAAAATAGGAAAGTCGCACAGATCAACGGGAAGGATTTTCTCCCAGGAGCCACTTACACCCACAACAAGCACACCCTTAATCCCCACACACTTGTCCCACCCCAGGAGTGTACACCTTCACTATCACAATTTCATCGGTTGTCCACCTCCTTCCATGGATTCAACAGCACACTAGACCAGATGTCTCAAAGTACTATAGCTACTATGGGACTCGTTCTAGGAGAACTCACTTCCTCAACACACTCTCTCACCTAGAGAGAGTAGCTCATAGGCTTGACAACCTGCCTCTTCTATCAAACTCCTAAGTCCAGCAGGTAACCACCACAACAACAAATTGGGTATGGGCTCTGGTAATGACAACAAGCCACACCAGTCCAAAGAAAACTTGGGTAGCAACAACAAAGGCTAAGGCACGATATGGCTCAGACACTACAAATTCATGCTTTGCTTCATAATAAAAATTATTATCTTCATAACACGGGTGTGTAGGTTTTAGAAGTTGCAAAGATCAACGATGGAGGCAATGGATGGTTGTGTCAACATTCTCTCTATCTCAGTGTGTGCATCAGCGAGGAGTATGGAAGACTTGCGAGAGTGGAAATGATCGTGAGAATGGTGATTGAACCCCCAACGAGATGACTTTCCCACCTAAAAATTGCATGTGCCTAGGTAGACACATGTCTTTCTGAAGATGCATGAGATCCACTTAAAACTTGTTCCCTTTTTTGAGGAACTTAGGAAAACATAGGTTATGTCAAACCTTAGCATCTAGGAAATAATAATATAATATTATCCCTTTATAGGTAATCCCTCTAGCTTAGTCAATAATACTAGACACTTATCCCCTTTCCTTTCCCTAGCTAGTAGAGCTTAGTCCCCCATAAACTCTTTCTTCATGGTCGGTTTACACACAATGATGTAATTTTATTAATGATGTGAGTATTTACATATACAAAATCAAGCTCATTGGCCTTAACATCTGGCTATCCGGCCTAATAAATACATAATTCTTTTAGCTTATAAACACTTGGCTCACCAGCCTATAAACAAAATTACAATTCATCAGGGGCTCAGCCTTGGGGTGTTAGAATCCCCTCCCCTTATTTTTGCACTATCCTTAATGAAACTTATTTATACAAAAACAACAATATTTCCAAAATATTCAGAAAGATGTAGGTACTCTCCCCTAATAACATCTTCCTTCTCCCATGTTGAGTCCTTAGGACTCTATTAGGTCCATTGAACCTTTGCAATATTTATGACTTGATTTTAGAGTTGCTTTCTCTTCTAGTCCAGTATGTGCATAGGTTGCACTTGCAAAGCAGCTCTGACTCTGCCTAAATCAAATTCCAATCAATCACATGATTAGTATCAAGTATATACTTCTTGAGAAATGATACATGAAATACATTATGAATAGTCATGGATGCAGGCAATGCAAGAATGTAAGGTACTGGTCCAATTCTTTTTAGGATTTCAAATGGTCCATTATATTTGGCTGCCAACTTGGAATAAATTCTCAGCGTCGGGGAGCTTTTGTTGGCTTTCACCTTCAGGAAAACATGATCACCCACTTTAAAATCCATGTGCATTCTACCTTTGTCTGCATTTTTTTTATACATTTCTTGGGAAGCCTTCAAATTATTCTTTATCTTTAACAATTTCTCTTCCATT
Source organism: Picea mariana (assembly GCA_032191745.1). Taxonomy (NCBI): domain Eukaryota; kingdom Viridiplantae; phylum Streptophyta; class Pinopsida; order Pinales; family Pinaceae; genus Picea; species Picea mariana. The sequence goes on along the minus strand of JASDQU010506359.1, from coordinate 20,720 downwards.
TCCCTAATCAACTCTAGCTAAACCACTTCCCTATCAGTTGGGTTGTACCAACTTACTGGGGTGATTCACTTTCTACCATAAAGTGATTCAAATGGGATCATCCTCAGTGATTCTTGATACCCATTGTTGTAGGAAAATTCTACCAAATGTGGATAATCTTCCCATTTATATTGTTTGTCCATCACATACATCCTCAACATATCGTCTATCACTTGGTTCACCCTTTCTGTTTTCCCATCAATCTCAATATTGTAGGCTTTTCTAAAGTTCATATTTGTTTTGAACCCTTTGAATAACATTTCCAAAACTTTGAGGTAAACTTTGGGTCTCTGTTAGACACAATTGTCTTGGGTATGCCATGCAAGCATGTTACTTCCCTCATATAAATATCAGTAACATTGGATTCCTTGTGAGTAACCTTCATAGGAATGAAATGGGCATCTTTAGTAAGCTTGTACACAACCACCATGATTGAATCATGTTTATTTCTTGTTCTTAAGCAATACATAAATTAATCAATCACTCATAAATTAATAAATCCATTGTCAACACTTTCCACTTCCACTAAGGAATGGGTAATGCTGTAGTAACCCGGCTGGTTTTCTATACTCAGCCTTGACCCTTTGACATTCCAAGAATTTAGCTATGTATCCAACAATATCCCTTTTCATTCCTAGCCAATAATATTGGCTCTTGATGGCTAAAACTATTTTCTGATATCCTAGGTATCCCACATAAGGTACATTGTGCATTTCTTTTAAAATCACACTCCTCAATTCAAAAGAATTGGGTACATAAACTTTTTTTTGTACAAGAGAATTCCATCAATTCCCAATTCATAATATTCAACTTTCTGTTGCATTTTACCTTATTGCAACTTTGTTACCATCTCCATGTACTGCAAATATTCTTTTGCAGCTTCCAAAATTCTTCCTTTAACATCACTTTTGTTGGGTATGTGTTATATTCTTTACATGTGTGTGTGTGTGGGTGCGTCAGATACAACGACTGCATCTGACGATCCCTTCACCTAGAGATTTTTCATGTGTGCTGGGTGCTTTCCTAGGGGGATCCCAGAGGGGGGGCAGGTATGCCCCCCACGGTTACATGCAATGTTCAACAATGGGCGGTAGCCTGGGACAGCGCCCCGAAATTTGTTTTTGGGCAATTTTTGCTATTTTTAGCAGATTTTGCTAGTTTTAATGGATTTGAAAATTAATCCCAGATTAAGGGATTAGGGTTTTTGTATCTACGTAATAATTAAAAAAATTGTATATATTGTATGGTGAATGGTGAAATTCGATATGTAATGAAAATAAGAAAGGTTTTCCCGGTTGAGGGTTTTCAGTATAAAATCTCTATGTACTCTGTGTATGAGCGATTGATTAATTTATGTATTGCTTAAGAATCTATATGCATTGCTTTACTTTGGAAATTTAAAACATACATGTGTTGTCAGAGCTCATTTTTGGCTTCAGAGGGATGCCTTTGTTGCTGAGGGTTTGGCTCGGTTTTCATAGATCAAGTTTATCTTGGGTCTGGGATAAACCTGGGTTTAGTGGGAGCTTTTACAGTGGAGATTTGAGTAAAGAAAGAGGAATGGTGGCTCATCTAGAATTGAGATAGAGAAGTTCAACAGTAAAAACTTTGAGCTATGGAAGCTCAAGATGGAGGACCTTCTTGTAGACAAAGAACAATG
>JASDQU010506359.1:0-18943 GCA_032191745.1 Picea mariana | reverse complement strand
CGAAGGAAGATTGGGGCAAGTTGGACAGAAGAGAAAGGAGTACTATTCGACTCTTCCTGGAAAATTCAGTGTTGTTGAATGTCTCGGGAGAATCTATAGCCAACGAACTATGGGATAAGTTAAGGAATTTGTATCAATCAAAGTCCCTAGTAAACAAGTCGTTTCTTCGAAAGAATTTGTATCATCTTAGGATGGAAGATGGAGATTCTATGAAAGAACATCTAAATGCCTTTAATACTCTGATAAGTCAACTTGTATCTATTAATATTACGATTGCAAAAGAAGATAAGTGTATTACTTTGTTGTGTTCTTTTCCAGACTCTTGGGATAATCTGGTTGTAGAAATAGGTAGTACCACTCAATCTACATTGAAGTATGAGGATGTAGTCGCATCCTTGTTATCTGAAGAGATGAGGAGAAAAATCATGGATGGTCACAACACATATGCTTTATTTGTAAGAGGGCGTACCCAAGATAGGAACCCTGGTAAGCCTTGGGGATGGAGATCTAAATATATAGGTAGATCTAAGTCTCCAGGAAAATATTCGAGGAAATGTTGGAAGTGTGGTAAAACAGAGCATTATAAGAAAGATTGCAAGTCTAAGAAGGTTGAAAAACCAAAGGGATCTGATAGTACCTCTTCCACGGAGGTGAAAACCTCTACTGAAGAAGGAGGTGATGTTTACCTAGAATCTACAAGTACACATGGATACCATGATGTATGGTTGATCGACTCAGGTGCATCATAACATATGACTCCTCATAGGGAGTGGTTCTCTAAATATGAAAAATATGATGGTGGTGATGTATTCCTAGGAGATGACTCGACAAAAAAAATCTTGGGACGTGGAAGGGTTAAGTTGCTGCTAAACGATGGAAGGATTAGAACTCTTCCTGGGGTTCTACACATTCCAAAACTAGCCAGGAGCCTAATATCTGTAAGCAAGTTGAGTGATGTAGGAGTGAAAACTATATTTGAAAAGAACACTTGTAAGATGGTACGAGGAGCAATGGTGTTGATGAGGGGAGTTTGTTGTGGAACTATGTACAAGTTGTTGGGAAGAACTTATACTAATGGGTGTAACAGTTCTATTGTCCTTGAGCAAAAAAATGAAGGAGACAAGACCAATACTGTCCCAGAAAAGAAGACCATGCTGTGGCATCAAAAACTTGGGAATATTGGAGAAAAAGGCCTTTTAACACTACACGATAAAGGTATGATTGAAGGTATGTCTAATTGCACTCTGGATTTTGATTTCTATGAAAATTTCATATACGGTAAAAAAATTTGAGTAAGATTCCCATCTGGTGCTACAAGAGCAAAGGGGATCTTAAAGTTGATACACAGTGATGTGTTTGGACCTGTTCATGTTCCATCCCTAGGTAAATCTGTGTATTATGTTTCATTCATAGATGATTTTTCAAGGAACACATGGATTTATTTTCTTAGAAAGAAATCAAAGGTATTTGATAAATTTAAAGAGTTTAAGGCTCTGGTAGAAAATCAGACAGAGAAGAAAATAAAGGTATTGAGAACAGATAATGGTGGAGAATTTTGCGGAAATGAATTCGAAGAATTCTGTAAGAAGTGTGGTATAGCAAGTTAGAAGACTACTCCATACACTCCTCAGTAGAATGGAGTTGCAGAAAGGATGAATAGGAAACTGATGGAAAAATCAAGGAGCATGCTCAGCGGTGCTGGGTTAGGACAAGAGTTCTAGGCAGAGGTAGTGAGTACAACATGTTACCTGGTCAATCGATCACCTTCATCAGCATTGGATGATACAACTCCACATGAGGTATGGTCTAGAAAGAAACCCTCTCTTCAACATCTTAGATTGTTTGGTTGTGATGCTTATGTACATGTTCCAAAGGAAAATAGGAGTAAGATGGATTATAAAGTTGAAAAGTGTATCTTTATTGGTTATAAAGATGGTGTGAAAGGTTATAATCTTTGGAACCCAGAAACCAAGAAAACTGTTTACAGTCGAGATGTTGTTTTCAGAGAGATAAAAGATGTGTCGAAATAGGAATTCCCACCAATGCAAGACGAACCTGAGAAAATAGAGCTTGAGTTGGATGGTGCAAAATATGAATCATATGAAGAAGATGAAGCAGAGGAAGCAGAAGAAGAAGAAGAAGAACCTCATACCCCAGTATTGAGGAGATCAGTGATAGATAGAAGGCAACTGGAAAGGTATTTTCCACTTAATTTTCATTCCAATTTTTCTTTTTCTATTACTGATGATGATCCCAGAACCATCAGGGAAGCAGTGAATTCAGAGGATAGTAAACTCTGGAAGAAGGCCATGGTTGAAGAAATGGATGCCTTGGATAAGAATGAGGCATGGGATATAGTTGAGCTTCCAGCTAGAAGAAAATTGGTTGGTAGAAAATGGTTGTTCAAGAAAAAGTTTAATGCACAAGGTAAAGTGGAGAAATACAAAGCTCGGTTAGTAGCAAAAGGTTATTCCTAGGTAGAGGGAATTGACTTTGGTGATATTTTTTCTCCTTATGCTAAGTTAAATTCTATTAGATTTCTTTTATCTATTGCTGTTGCTTTTGATATTGAAGTGGAATAAATGGATCTGAAGACAACATTCCTACATGGGGATTTGGAAGAAGAAATCTACATGAAGAAGCTAGAAGGCTTTGTAGTGAAGGGAAAGAAAGAGCTAGTCTGTAGGCTAAAGAAGTCACTATATGGTCTGAAGAAATCACCTAGGATGTGGTACCAAAAGTTTGACACATACATCCTTGGATTGGGATTTGTAAGAAGCAGGTCTAATCATTGTGTATATTCCAAACAGGTTGGTAATCACTTCATTTATGTAGTGTTGTATGTTGTTGACACGTTGTTGGTAGGAAATAACATGGATGTTATCAAGGAGGTGAAATCACAGCTATCCTCCAAATTTTACATGAAGGATCTTGGTGCTGCTAACTTCATTCTAGGAATGGAGATTAAAAGAGATCATGTAAACAAGAAACTCTGGTTGAATCAAAGAAAATATGTTGAAACGATATTGCAGAGGTTTAATATGCATGGAAGTAAACCGATCAAGGTTCCTATTCCTATAGGTGTAAAGTTATCTATAGATCAGTGTGCCAAGACACAAGAAGAAGAAGAGGACATGTCCCATGTCCCATATTCCAGTGCAGTTGGTAGTTTTATGTATGCAATGGTTTGTACTAGACCAGACATTGCACATGTAGTGGGAGGTTTGAGCAGGTATATGTCAAAACTAGGGAAGGAGCATTGGACAGTAGTAAAGAGGGTCTTCAGGTATCTTCGTGGCACCACTGGTTATGGATTGTGCTACCAAGGAAGATTGAGATTGGACAAAGTGGTGGACATACATGGTTTTGTTGATGCAGACTGGGCTGGAGATTTGGATCGCAGAAGATCTACAAGTGGGTATGTGTTTAACCTATCTGGAGGATCAATCAGTTGGATGAGCAAAAGACAGACTGTAGTGGTACTCTCAACTATAGAATTTGAATACATGGTAGCCACTTATGCAAGCAAGGAAGCAGTATGGTTACAAAGATTGTGTTCAGGTATTGGGCTGGTACAACAAGCAGTGAGATTATACTGTGACAGTCAGAGTGCAATATTCCTGGCAAAGAACCTAGCTTATCATTCAAAGACAAAGCATATTGATGTTCAGTATCACTTTGTGAGAAACATGGTTGAGGAAAAGAAGGTGTTGCTGGAAACGGTCGACACGTTGAAGAATGTTGCAGATTCATTGACAAATTCTGTGAGTATAGAAAATTTCTCCTGCTGTAGAGTAACAATGGGCATTGCTACCCTGGATTGTTGAATATATAATCCCCTGGACCCCTGGATGAAAATAAAACAACAAGTGGGAGAATGTTGGGTATGTGTTATATTCTTTGCATGTGTGTGTGTGTGGGTGCATCAGATACGACAACTGCATCTGATGATCCCTTCACCTAGAGCTCTGTCGTGTGTGTCGGGCACTTTCCTAGGGGGGTCCCAGGGGGGGGCGCAACGTATGCCCCCCCTTGGTTATGCACAATGTTTGGCAACGAGTAGTATCCCGGGGCAATGCCTCGAAATTGTTTTTTGGGCGGTTTTTTCTATTTTTAGCATATTTGTAAATTAATCCCGGATTAAGGGATTAGGGTTTTGGTATCTACGGAATACCTAAAAACATTTTATATATTGTATGGAAAATGGTGAAATTTGATATATAATGAAAATAAGAAAGGTTTTCCCGATTGAGGGATTTCGGTATAAAATCTTTGTGTACTCTGTGTATGAGCGATTGATTAATTTTTGTATTGCTTAAGAATCTATATGCATTTATTTACTTCGCAAGTTTAAAAATTACAATTTTGGTACATGCTAATGGGCGTAGAATGTATTTCATACACTCTCCTACTGAGTTCATCAACCACCTTGTTCTCCTTTCCTTTGATGTTCTTGATATCAAAATCATACTCACAGAGGAATTCCAACCATATACTATGCCTAGTATTCAAGGTAGGATGATCAAATAAATACTTCAGACCATTATGGTCTGTCCTCAAATCAAACCTCTTTCCCATGAGGTAGTTCCTCCACTTCTTCAAAGAATGCACTATGGCTTCCAATTCCAAATCATGAGAGGCATAAATCCTTTCATGCTCTTTCAGTTTTTTGGGCTTGAAACATATCACAAATCTGTTCTGACTAAGGACTCCTCCAAGTCCTTATTTTCACAAATTAGTGCAAACCATGATATCATCATTCAAATATGTGATATTCAGAATTAAAGCACTGGTTAACAACTGCTTCAATTTCTATAATCTATTTTCACATTCTTTTGTCCATTGAAACTTCTTCCCCTTCCTTTGCAAGGAAGAGATGGGGTGAGATATTCTCGAAAACCCTACAATGAACCTTCTATAGTAGCTAGCTAGACCCATGAAGGATCTGACTTCTATCATATTTTTAGGTGTTGTTCACACTTTAATGGCCTCAATATTTCCAGGGCCCACTGCTATCCCTTCTTCAGATATGATATGCCCCAAATAGTGAATTTTTTTTTGATAAAATGAGTACTTTATCAATTTGGCATACATCTGATGCTCTCTTCGCACTTGCAACACCATCCTCAAATTATTTTCATGCTCTTCTTCTGACTTGGAATATATAAGGATTTCATCCAAAAAGACAATGAAAAACTTGTCCAAATATTCTCGGAAAACACCATTCATTAAGCACATGAAAACAATTGGTGAATTTTATAACCCAAATGGCACCACTTTGAACTCATAATGACCATACCTTGTCTTGGAGGTGATATTGTTGATATATTCATCTTTAATCCTTACCTGATTGTATCCTGACCTAAGATCTATCTTTGAAAATATTCTTGCATCCTTCAACTGATCGAAGAGATCATCAATCCTTAGTAAGAGGTACTTGTTCTTTATAGTTACTTTATTTAACTGCCTAAACTCAATGCATCATCTCAATGTCCCATCTTTCTTCTTCACGAACAAGACTGGGGCACCCCAAGGTGACACACTTGGTCATATATACCCCTTCTTCTAAATTTCTTCCAGCTGCATTTGTATCTCCTTCAGCTCTGGTGCACTCATTCTATGAGTCTTTGATACTGGAGCTGCTCCAAGCATCAAATTTATAGAGAAATCAATATCTTTCTTTCGAGATAGTCATGGTACCTTCTTTAACACATCTTTAAAATATTTCAGTACTGAATGATCCTCCAATTTGGGAACCTTGTCCTTGGGTTCTTCTTCCATATGAGTTGCAAATATTTGGCATCCCTTCTTTTAACACTACTTCAATTGCATTGCTAAAATTTCTCGGACAATAACTGCCCTAGGAATTCCTTGGACTATTCTCGGATTCCCTTCCTCATCCAGACAAGTGAATTCCTTGTTATGAAAATCTAATATAACATGGTGTTGGTCTAACCAATCCATACCAATTAGTTAGTCATATAATCCCAAAGGAAATATGTTCAAATCTGCCTTGGTACTCAGTCCATTCATGCCCACTGGACATAGTTTCATCAACTGAACAACCTTTCTCTTGGTTCCTGTAGACAACTGCACCAACCAATATTTTCCATGATTGCTTCTTGGGAATTGCAATATTTCCACTACCTTGGGATCTATATATCTATTACTATCCCCTAAATCAATTAAAATATTAAAGGAATGGTTATTGATCATACCTTTAACTTCAATCATGTGTGTTTGAAACTCAACTTGCCTGTTTTCCAGGGTTGCATAGATCCTTGGTACTCTTGTGCCCATGTCCTCTACTATTTCTGATTGTTGAACATTGTGAACATATCTCACTTTGTCACCTCTGTGAGGAAAATCTAGATACCTGTTATATCCTTTACAACCCCAACATTCCATAGGTGTCTTCCTTGGCATTTTCCCACCCACTTCAACCATCTTGGTCTCTCTCGAAACTGGTTTTCCTTGAGGAATATTTCTGAAAAATGGTAGTTTTTTTCCCTTCTTCCTTTGCTCCCTTTTAAACTTCCTCCTGTCCTCCCAAGATTTTTGGAAAGTAGGCTTTCCTTTTTGCTGATCATATAGGAACTCAGCTCACCTTATGGTTTCCTCCAATGTTTTGGGATCATCATACTAGATCTTGTCACTGATGAAATATGGCATACCACTCAGATACCTCTGAATCTTAATTGTCTCATCCTTGATGAAGGGGACATAAATCAAAAACACCAAGAATCTTATTTCATACTCATCAATGGACATACTTCCTAGCTTGATTTCAAAGAACTTTTTCATTTTCTTGTCATAATACCTCTTAGTTAAGTACTTATTTTCAAAATTCCTCTTGAATTCCTTCCAAGTGACATTTTTCTCCCTGACATGATGCACTTGAACAAGTTGATCCCACCATATGGATGCCTTTCCTTTTAGCTGATAGATGGAAATTCTTCCTTTTGCATGCAAAGAATAATTATGCAGTTGGAAATATTTCCTCATGCCCAATAGCCATTCCTCAACATATACATCTTTCTTGGGATATCCATCAAAAGTAGGAGGTTTGATCTTGTTCATTTCTCCCTTCAATTCATCCACTCCATATTTCCTATGTTTTTGGGTAGGGGATGGACTTGAGATATTGTGTTCTCTCTTATTGGAATGCCTCAGGAAGTGACGATGATGTCTTCTACCACTTCTTGTTCTTATTTTCCCATTAGGAGACATGTGACTTCTTGATTTGCTTGAGACACTCTCCTTATCCAATTTATTTTATATTCTTTTGAGGATATGCATCAACTTCATGTTGAAGTCTTCTTGTTTCTCCTTGGCTCTCTTAAGCCTTTCATTATCTGTCATGTGAATTTGGACATCTATTTGCAATTTTTTAATGATTTTCATCATGCCCTCGTCTGTATCTACTTCTCATCCATGCCCATTGGAGTTTGATCCTTCAATTCCAAAATGGACATCCAATCCTCTTACTTCATCCTCTTGAATATAAGTGTCTTGTGCCTCAATTTCTTTGCACTATGGAAGAATTTAGTTTGGTTCTAACAATTGTCAACTCTGCAAAATGTGCAGTGAACCAAAATTTGTCAGGTTACTTGACTTAATAATTTTCCTGAATAACTTAAATAATATGATTAAATAAAATAATATCAAACTCCATTTTCAGTGGTTCTTTGTCGATCAAGAACCTCTAAGGATTCTATCTCTAAGCCCAACTATGTTCTGCAACAATTTTTGGGCGTTATCCCCCTTTTTTTTAGCCCTTGGTTCACATGTGACCACGAATGTGACCTGGTGCTAATGATTTGGATTCTTGTCCAGAGCATTGAAACTTTAGGGCTTCGAAGCTTTGCAGTTTTCCCTTTCCATACCTCACAAACATCATAGAACAATGAAATATTGAAAACGTGAGGAGCGATGGATGTACGGTGCACATTCCTTTCTTAGATCTACGGTGGATAGGAGCTTTGGGGACTCCAGGCTTTGAAAGTTTCCAAAGAACATTCCAAAAATATCTCAGAGTGCCAAATTGGCGAACTTGCGAAGGGGGGTCGATGAACGGTCCATGACTTCCCAACATCAATGGCTGATTCTTACTACGAAACTTCGGCTTCGAGGTTTCAAGACTTTGGAGCTTCGGGGCTTCGAGACTTTAGAGCTTCAGGGCCTCGAGACTTTTAATCTTTGAGGCTCCAGGACTTCTGAGGATTTCACATCTGCACACTCTAAAACTCCCAAACTATGAATGTACGAATACTTCCACGTCACCCTTGGTGATGTCATTACATAACGTTATTTTGGTGCTACTAAACTTTGAGGATTTCTTCCTCCCATTCCATCACAAACCATTTCTTATAGAGTGTCAAGTCTCTGGACCTTGGGATTTGACACCACGCATCCCCTGTGACCAATGGTTGGGATTAACTCCAACATTCGAGCCTTCGGGAGTTCTCTACTCAATGCTAACTGTAACACCTTTCCTCTGGAGTACCAAGTCTCTGGACTTCATGATTTGGCGCCATGCATCTACTAGGGTTAATTTATCATGGGATTGGTCTGGTTAGATTCTTCACCAAGGTTTTTAACTACTTTATGTATTCATAAGAGCCCTACTACCCATGCTCAAGAGGAGTTCCACATGAAGAGATACTAGAAGTGAACATGTGGACCAATCAAATGAGTGACACATGTCACGTTCTAATTGGAATTTCTATCTTCCAAAGGTTCTTAACTCACTAACACATGGCACACATCCCATGTGTCCACATCATCCTTGGTGACATCAGCAGGCCATATCACTTCAAAACTTTAGGCTTCAAAAGAATTTACATTTTCACACTCCAATCCTCTCGAACGTTGAACTCCCGAACAAGATGATATTTTTATACACATTCCTTTCAATGAATGGTCTAGATTAACTCTAGACTTTGGGACTTCAGGATTTCCCACTCTATTCACACCTTGTTTCTCCTGAATGTCGAATTCCCAAACTAGCCAATCTACCGACACATGTCCCTTTTGATGAATGGTTCGGATGAAGTTCAGACTTTAGATTTTTCACTCTAACACACTCCATTTCTCCCTAATGTTGAATTCCTGAACAAGATAATTTGTCGAAACATGCTCCCTTTGATGAATTGTCCGGATGAATTCCAGATTTTGGGACTTTGGGATTTTGTGCATTAGCACACTCCATTTTTCCTGAACGCTGAACTCTCGAACAAGCTAACCTTTTGACACATGTCTCCTTCTGATGAATGGTCCGGATTAAATCTAGACTTCAGGGCTTCAGGAGTTTGCGCATCAACACACTCCATTTCTCCTTAATGCTGAATTCTCAAACAAGATAACCTACCGACACGTGGCTTATCCCTACGATTCTGATCCGTCTCTGACCGATCCAATGGTAAACACTTCTTCCCCTGGATCTATGGTGTAGATAATTTTTGGGAATTCATAACTTCAGGCTTTGACCCCTTTTTCTATTATAACCCATAAACCTCACTGAAGTCATGAAGTTTAAATGACTTGGAGGCTAACCTTCATGCACTTTTCTCTATATCTGATGGTTGTGAAGGATCCTCCTTCTCTCGAACACATCCTACATCCCAACAACACGATTCTTGTGGTTTCTTTCTTTGTGGCCATTTCTTAAACCTTTACACCTCCTATGCTTCTGAAAATAGTCCAAGTGTTCTCTCAACACCCTTCTAGTACTTTGTACATCAAAATTATATGGAATTTATACTTTGAATTCCTCATTCGTGGCCCATCTAGGTTCAGTGTTGAAACCATGGGCTCTAAACTTGATTTTTTTCCATTTTGAAAACAATTTTTTTCCAAAACTTTTGATTCAACTTCCACTAACATGGATCATCTAGGCTTATTGTTGAAACCCTGTCTCTGATACCATTTTGTAAATTCCCTAACCATCAACCTCTACCAGGTAACACTACCCAATCAACTATCTCTTTTAATTTTCTTCTATGATGCCAATTCATGACATCCCCGGCCTTAAACCAATAGGCCTGGCCATGCCATTGAATAAATTTCATGTTTTGATACCATATATATTTATATACATATCTATCTAATGAAACTTAAACAATTATATCATTATGTTCATACACTTATTCATGAGGAAACAACATTAAGCATACAAGCAATATATACAGACAATTCTAATAACATCGTTACTTGATTTCAATATACACATCATATAGAGAAAAATACTCGGTACTTATCTTTTAATAAATGACCACCAACTGTGTGCAGACCTCCCAAAAACCTCTTAGCCTTAGACAACACTAATCATTGCACTCAACAGTGGGTCACACCCGAGCTGGGACCAAACTCCACTAAGAAAGGGATTCCTAGGCTTGGCAAGGACAACAAGAAATTCACACAGATCAACATGAAGGATTTTTTCCCAGGATCCACTTAATCCCACAACCCACATACCCTCATTCCCCACACACGTGTCCCACCCTAGGAATGTACACCTTCACTATCAAAATTCTGTCGGTTGTCCACCTCCTTCCATGGATTCAACAATAGGTTGGAAAATAATTCTCAGAGTAGTGTAGCTGCTACGAGACTCCTTCCAGGAGAACTCACTTTATTAGCACACTCTATCACCTTGAGAGAGTTTCTCATAGGCATGACAACCTACCTCTTCTATCTAGATCCTAAGTCCAGCGGGTAACCACAACAACAACAAATTAAGTATGGAATCTGTGAATGACAACAAGCCACACCAGTCCAAAGAAAACTTGGGTAGTAACAACAATGGCTAAGGTGCAATATGGCTCAGACACTACATAGTCATGTTGTGCTTGACAGGAAAAATGGTTAGCTTCATAACATGGATGTCTAGGTTTTAGAAGTTGCAGAGATCAACGATGGACATAATGGTTGGTTGTGTCAAGGTTCTCTCTATCTCAGTGTGTGCATCAATGGGGAGTATGGAAGACTTGCGAGAGTGGTGACAATCAGAAGAATAGTGAGGGAACCCCCAATGAGCTAACTTTAACACCTAAAAATTACATGCACCCAGGTTGACACATGTCTTCCTGGAGCTGCATGAGCTCCTCTTAAAACTTGTTCGCTTTCCCCAGGAACTTAGGAAAACATAATTTATGTCAAACCTTAGCCTCTAGGAAATAATAATATAATATTATCCCTTTAGAGGCGATCCCTCTAGCTTAGCCCATAATCTTAGATGCTTAGGCCCTTCTCTTTCCCTAGCCAGTGGAGCTTATTCCCCCATAAACTCTTTCTTCATGGTTGGTCTACACACAATGATGTAATTTTATTAATGATGTGAGTATTTACATATACAAAATCAGTCTCATTGGCCTTAGCATCTAGCTCTACAGCCTAATAAACACATCATTCCTCTAGCTTATAAACACTTGGTTCACCAGCCTACAAACATAATTACAATTTAGCAGGGGATTGGCCTTGGGGTGTTACATCGTACCTTAAACTAGCATATTCTACTCTTTTCTAACTCACCCAACCTATCCTTCCCTACTCTAGCCTAGCATAGCCTACTCTAGCATAGCCTAACTAGCCTACTCTAGCAAATCCTAACCCATTTTAGCTTGGCCTAGCCTACTATAACCTTTCCTAGCCTACTTTATCCTATTCTAGCATGTTCTATGCTAGCCTAGCCTACTCTATCCTATCCTAGCCTACTCTATCCTAGCCTAACCTAGCCAAGATTATCCTACTCTATCCTAGCCTAGCCTAGCCTACTCTAACCGAGCATAACATAGCCTACTCTACCCTACACTACTCTATCCTATCATGTCCTAGCCTAGCCTAAACTAACTTAGCCTAGAGTACCTTAACCTACCTTAAAATAACCTTTCCTACTCTACCTTAACATAGCCTAGCCTATGCTAACCCAACCTAGCCTATTCTAGCCTAGCCTAGCCTACTCTAACCTAGATAACATACTCTAGCCCACTCTACCTTAATCTAGCCTACCCTACCTTGACCTAACCTAACCTTAACCTAGACTACTTTATCCTAACCTAGCCAACTCTATCCTAGCCTACGCCACTTTATCCTAGCCTAGTGAACTGAATCCCAGCCTAGACTATTCAGGCACATCCTAACATAATCTAGCCTAGCCTAGCCTAACATATCCTACAAAATCCTAGACTAACCTAGTTTAAACTTTCCTAACCTATCCTAGCCTAGCCTACATGAAGCTAGTCTATCATACTCTAGCCTACACTACTTTAACTTATCCTACCCTACCTTAACCTACCCTGCCCTAGGTTGTCCTAGTCTAACATACCATATTTTAGACAAACCTACTCTACCCTAACATATTCTAGCCTAAAATATCTTAAGCTAGCATAGTATACCTTAACCTAGCCTAATATAGAATATCCTAGCCTAGGTTAACATAGCCTAGCCTAGTTTACCCTAAACAAGCCCAATATACTCTAGCCTACCCTACCTTAACCCCACCTAACCTACTCTAGCGTATCCTATCCTACTATAGTCTAGACTATCCTAGCCTACTCTATCCTAGACTAGCCTACTTTAACCAAGCTTATCATGTTGTAACCTAACCTATCATAGTATCTCCTACCTTAACCTAGCCTAGTTTACCTACCTTAACCTAGACTAGCCTATGCTACCTTAATCTAGCCTAGCCTATCCTACCTTATCCTAACATATGTTATCCTAGCATAGCCTAACCTATTTTATCCTAACATAGCATAGTCTATCCTACCTTAACCTAGCCTAACCTGCTCTATCCTACCTTACCTTAACCTAGCGTAACATAATCTAGCCTACCTTATCTTAACCTATACTACCATAGCTTAGCTTAGCCTATACTACAATAAATCAGCCTAGCCTAATCTATCCTACCTTACTTTAATATATCCTAGCTTACCTTAACCTATCCTACCTTACCTTAACCTATCCTACCTTAACTTAGCCTATCCTAGCCTATCCAAGCCAAGCCAAGCCTAGCCAAGACTATCAAATCCAAGCCTATCCTATCCTAGCCTGGCTTAGCCTATCTTGGCCCATCCTAGCTACCTTAACCCAATCTAGCCTACTCTACCTTTATCTACCCTAGTTTTCCCTAATCGGGCCTATTCTAGCCTATCCTATTGTACCCTAATCTATTCCACCCTACAATATTCTACCCTATCTTTCCCTATCCTACTCTAGCCTATCCTATCGTAACCTACCCTAGCCTACTCTAGCTTAGCCTAGCCTATTGTAGCCTACCCTATCCTCTCATGGTGTACCCTGACCTACCTTAGCATAGCCTAGCTTACCCTATCTTACCCTATCCTACATTATCCTACCCTCGGGTACTCTAAACTACCCTAGCCTAATCTAACCTACTCTAACCTACCCTAACCTATCCAAACTAATTGTAGCCTAACCAACCTTTGTCTAGCCTAATAAACCTAATCTAGCCTAGCCTTTCCTGGCTAGAACTATCAAAAAATACTCTAGCATAACCTAGCTTACCTACCCTATCCTAACTAAGACTAATATACCTTAACCTTGCATACTCAATCTTAGCCTAGCTTAGTCTACCTTTCCCTACCTTAAATTGTCTTAACCTATCCTACCTTATCCTAGCCTAGCCTAGCCTACCTTAGCCTAACCTACCTTAGCCTATCATACCTTAGTCTATCCTACATTAGCCTAACCTATATTGGCCTTTCATACCTTATCCTAACCGAACTTATCCTAGCCTACTCTCACCTACCCTAACTTAATATAGCCAAGCTTATGTTAACCTATCCTAGCCTACCTTCAATCATCCTGCCCTACCTTAACCTAGAGAAGCCTAACCTACTTTAGCCTAGCCTATCCTACTCTTTCCTAACATATCCTAGCCTACTCTAGCCTAGCCTATCATATTGTTTCCTAGCATAGTCTAGCCTACTCTAGCCTACCCTATCGTATTATATCATATCCTAGTGTAGTCCACTATAGCCTAGCCTAGCTTACTCTATCCTAGCCTAATGTACTCTAGCCTCGCCTAGCCTAGCATACACTAACCTAATCTACCCTAGCCTACAGTACTTTAGCCTAGCCTATGCTACTTTATTCTAGCCTAGCCTACTCTACCCTAGCCTACGTAAGTCTAACCAAGCCTAACCTAGCCTAAACTAGCCTACATTAACCTAGACTAGTCTACCTTAAACTAGGCTTGCCTACTCTACCCTAACCTATCTTAAAATATCCCAGCCTAGCCCGCCCTAGCCTATCCTACTCTATCCTACCTTATCCTACCCTATCCTACATTACCTTAACATAGCCTATTATAACCTAACCTAGCCCACTCTATCCTAACTTAGCCTAATCAGTCCCATCCTATCCTAGTCTAGCCTAACCTAGTCAAGCCTAGCCTATCCTACTATAGACTAGAATAGACTAGCCTATTCTATCGTACCTTAGTTTACTTCCTAGACTAGCCTATCCTAGCATAATAATCCTAGCGTATCCTAGTGTAGCCTAGCGTAGTGTAGCCTAGCCTACCTATCCTACCTTACCTTAACCTTGACTAGCCTACTCTAGCCTATTCTAGCTAGCCTACCCTACTTTAAACTTGCCAAGCCTACTCTATCCCAAGTTATCTAACTCTAACCTAGCCTAACGTACTCTATCCTACCCCATTCTCGCCTAGCCTAACCTTGCCTAGCCTATCCTACCTTAATGTTACCTAGCCTACCCTACCTCAAACTTTCCTATCTTACTCTAGCCTAGACAAACCTTGCCTAGCCTAGCCTACCTTAATGTTACCTAGCCCAACCTACCTCAACCTTTCCTATTCTACTCTAGCCTAGCCTAACCTACTTTATCCTAGCCCATTCTACCCTACCCTCGCCTACTCTATCGTAGCCTACCTTAACCTTTCCTAGTCTACTCTAGACTATTCTATCCTACTCTAAACTAGTCTATCCTACTCTAGTCTAACCTAGCCTACTCTAGTTGATCATAGCCAAACCTAGCCTATTCTAGCCTAGCCTAACTAACTCTATCTGACCATATCTTACTCTAGGCTATCATAGCCTACTCTAGCCTAGCCTACTCTAGCCTAGCTTAAACTAGCCTAGTCTAGCCCATTCTAGCTTAGCCTAGCTTACTACTCTAGCCTATCCTACCTTAACCTAGCATAGACAACTCGATCCTAGATTAGCCTACTCTATCCTACCCTAGCTTACCCTAGCCTAGCCTACTCTAGCCTAACCTAGCCTACATTAACCTAGCCTAGCCTATCTCACCTTCAACTAGCCTAGCCTATCATGCCTTCACCTAGCCTATTCTATCCTTCCTTAAATTATCCTAGTCTATCCTACCTTAATCTATCATATCCTATCCTACCTTAGCCTATCCTATCCTAACTTAGCCTAGCCTACCATACACCAGCCTATCCTAACCTACCTTACCCTACTTTACCTATGCCTATCTTACCACCTCAACCTACCCTATCATAGCCTATTTAATTATACAAACTCGTGATTTAACATACATTATATTGTCTAGAGTAAAAATTACATAATTTTAATACAAGGTACACAACAATATAAACTTTAACAACAAACATAAAGAAATATTATAAATACAAAGGAAAAAATCCACATAAAATATTTAACATGAATAATGAATTTATTAACAAATTCACAATAAATATATATATATATATATAAGATAAAAAAATATTTTATTTAGTAGTATTTAAGTTAAACATAATATAAATTACATAGTAAAATAATTTTTCAATTTAATGAGAAGAACGATATAGAAACTTTCTATTCAATTAATTAGAAAAAGAGAGTTATAAATACAAAAAGATAATCAATCTTTCATTCTAATGGTTTGGTTTAAAAATATAATAATTAAATTTTATATAAAAGAGAAAAAAAAATTGCAAGGTAGTAGTTAAACTATTGAAGATAAAGTGTAATGGTAATTGACATGTAAACATTTAATAACCATGATTACAATCTCTTAAAACCTTAATTTATTTTTTTATGTTAAAAAATAAAAATAAAAAAACCTGTAAACAAAAATAGGGCAAAGAAAAATCAAATTGCATGGCAGTTATAGTAGCTCGAAATACTGTAACATTCCTATAAACAGAAATAGGGCAAAGAAAAAAAAAATTGCATGGTAGTTATAGTAGGTAGAGATAAACTGTAACATTCAAATCTTTAATATGTAAACAATTATGTGATTAGAATTTATTAAAACTTAATTTTTTAAATAAAAATGAAAATTAATAGCATAATAGCATATAAAACTTATCCTTATAAAGAATAAAATAACATGATTGGAACTTAATTTTTTTTAATTTAAAATATAAAATTAAAAAAACATATATGTTAAGAAATAGGTCATCCGTTTAAAGAACTAAAATGAGTAGAAGACTCTAGTTAAAATAATGATAAATAATTCAATATATGTGGCTAAAATAATGATAAATAATTCAATATATGTGGCTATGGCTGCTTAAAGTATTAAAAAACATAAATTCAATAATAACCTAAATTCAAAAGACTACGATTACACTACTACAAACGCTGGTTAAACTGATAAACAATTCAATATATGTGTCCATGGCTGCTTAAACTATTAAAAAACCTAAATACAATAATAAGAAAAGACTATGGCTACACTGCTACAAACTCATATTAAACTAATCAGGAAGCAATGAAATGTTCGTTCACCCAAAGGGAGATAATAAAGGGAAGCTAAGTACTAAATAGATGGATAAAGCAAAGCTGGAAGGTTAAACTAATTAGAAAAACAATAAAAAAGTTATGTGATTAGAATCTATGAAAACCTTAATTTCTTAGATAAAAATGAAAATTAATAGCAAATTAATAGATAACACTATCCGTATAAAACATATTAAAGAATGATTGAAACTTAAATTGTTTTAATTTAAAAAATAATATTAAAACCTTAATTTCTTAGATAAAAATAAAATTAATAGCATACTGGCAGATAACATTATCCGTATAAAACATATTAAAGAATGATTGAAAGTTAAATTGTTTTAATTTAAAAAATAAAATTGAAAAAACATATATATACAATGTTAAGAAATAGTTCATCCGTTTAAATAACTAAAATGAGTAAAAGAACCTAGAACCTAGTTAAACTAATGAGTTAATATAGATGGCGATAAAACATCTCTGTAAACATCGAGGGTTTCAAATGCCTTCCGTCGTTGTAGTTCTGAGTCCCATGTGCATACACTTACTGGACGTGAACTTTAGATTTCCTCACACTTATTTTTGAGGTAGTTCAGGTGTCTGGACTGAAATTTCAGAGGTATACAATTTTGGTTTTGGGTATTTTCTTTTTCGTGTTTTTCTGGGAAAGGAGGATTGAAAAATATTTGAAATAGTTGAAGACATGGGTGATGCGATTTGAAAAGATGATATCTAATATTTTTTAGATTGGTTTTATCTGAAATGAAATGTGAGAAGGGTATTTGATATATTCGACTAATTTGAAATAGGGTTTTGAAAAATCTTCCAAAACTGGGTAGATTGATTCTCTTTTCGCAAAATTAACGTGGATTTAAGGTGATCAACTATGCATGTTTTTTTTTTTTGAAAAAATTGGGCCAAAAATAGGGATCTTAAATTCGTGTAACCTTTCTTCTACAACATTGTAAGAATGACAACAGTTGAAGCAGAATGTAAACAAAAGACTCACATTGTAAGAATGACAACAGTTGAAGCAGAATGTAAACAAAAGACTCACATTGTAAGAATGACAACAGTTGAAGCAGAATGTAAACAAAAGACTCATGTGATGCTTGTATTTTGAGGAAGCTGTTTTTGGATGGTATGAAGAGGTTGTTGAATGGCCCCAGATCCTTTAGTTAAACTTTTATTGCAGAGTTCATAAGGATCCATCACCAAACCAAGGAAGCAGAAAACAGTTCATATGGATCCATAACCAAGGAAGCGGGAAGAGGAGCAACATTAGACCGTGCCAATTTTGAACACACAGCTCGTCTATGCAATGATGGTGCGTCATCCACACCATCAGCCTCACACCTTTCTTTCCAACAGCAGAGGACGCGGCCGAAGGAGCCATAAAGTTAAACTATTGAGAGAAGGGATGAGCCACACATACGTATAGCGGAGATTTGGTACATTGAAGAATGNTGAGGATGTCAAAAATAAAATTCTTCAAGGATGAGTGTGTCAACTCATATCGAAGGATCGAACCATATTGAAGGACGGACGAACTTCCTTCTTCTATCGAGGTTTGCGGTTTGCATCTAAAAGGAGCATAGGCGAACATGAAATAATCTTACCTAAACTGAATTAAATTAACAGAATGAAAGCAAGGCTGTGCATCAGATTTGAGTTAAGCAAGAAATTAAAATTGCTTAATGAATTTACAACAAACAACTAGGGCTTCTGGAAAGCACAGTGATGATAGAGGAAATAAAAATAAAATATACCGTTTAGAGAACAGTGATTGCCGAGAAGTTGTTTGCTCCATTGGATGATCCGATGCAACCTCTTCACGCATAGAATTTCACCAGTAGACTCAGAGTCGACCGCCCAAAATTTACAAACTCAGACGTGAAACCAATCAAACACACCAGACGAGGCGCTGGAAAAGATTGAGACAAGGCAAGAATTGAGATATATGTATCACTTCAACCATATCCCTTCAATGGATAGATAGTTTCCCTCTTTTTAAGGAGACAAATTGTTTAGGTTTATTATATGAGACAAAAACTCAACGGTTCACTTTATTCAAGCTTTCAGAGGCATCGCCTTTGCCAGCTTTCATGTTTCTTTTAAATTTTGTTTTGGAATGGAATCATTAAAAAAGTATTTTGTTTGCAAAATGCTTTTTCATCCATCTGTCTTTTTAACTGACTATTGGCTTTTTTCAT
>JASDQU010506358.1:0-40941 GCA_032191745.1 Picea mariana | reverse complement strand
ATGTCCACATCTGGCAAAAAAAATATTGGGTACACTAAGGTGAATCTGTGGTGTATCGTGTAATAGGGTGTAAAGTGATTGGAGATTAACAACATCCATGTGCTCTGAAATATCCAACGGTTATCATTGGATGTGATCAAACAGCGGAGATTCATTTCGAAACTAAAAGTGCTCAGCCCATAACAAGGCCTTTACGTCCTGAAATATCCAACTGCGTATATTCATCACGATCCGACAATCCAAATCCATTTCAGAGTGGAAAATGCTCGACTTATAACTAGGTTTTTACGTCCCAAAATATCCAACGACAAACAGGCTTCACGATCCAACAATCCAAATTCATTTCGGCGTGCAAATGCTCAATGGATAACAAGGGAACTAACCTACGAAATGAATCTCGGGTCAACACGTGTCCCCTGTTGCCGCCCTTATACACACTAGTGGATTGAAGGTTTCTTCCACGCTACCTGAGGTGTGTATAAAGGTGGCAACATTGTTTTGCGTTGTTGTCGAGAATAAATATTTTTATTCTCAGAATACGACTTGTTTTGTTTTCCTTTTTGTTTTTGCTTTGTTTTTTTATGCTTGTTGTTTATCATAAATAGACTCAATCATCTGGCGACTCCACTTAATTTAAATTTGAAAAAGTATTCTACAAGAAGGAACTCACAAGGCTTGGTTGATTTCATCCCTGAACCTAAAAAGGTTTATAGGAGGAGGTTAGCCAAACTTGTTTCTTGTAAAATCCTTGATCAACAAGGATTCGAGTCCATTTCTAATATACACTTGTTTTTTAATAATTCTAGTTTAGACTCTAATGTTTTGCAAGTAGAAATGGATGATCATTTTAGTCCACTTGATTTTCCTGCAATAAATGTTTTGCAAGTAGAACAACATCAAGAGGTTGTGAGCTATGCTCGCAAAGTTTTGATCCAAAAAAATGTCATTTTATGCCTCAAAATGGCTCGGGAAGGGTTACAATCCCCAAATTTCCAAACTAGGACCCGCTACTAAAATGGGCCCTTCAAGCCAATTCCTCCAATTTTTCCACCCAAAAAGTACTAAGATAGATGACAAATTATATAATGATCCAATCCGGATCAAAGGATCTCTTGTTGTTAGTTTGACTCCAACCTCACAAGCTTGTTGTCTCATCTTAGAGCATCTCAAAAGGCTTAGTCCTCTCATACCTCAAACAATTCAACCCCACAACCTCATGGGAGGTTCTAGTATAGTTAGGGCAAGGGAGGTATAAAACCTTCTGAGGGCACTTTAGGTCGCCATTTATTTTTTGCATTGCTATATCATTTATGTGGTAGATATAGTGTTATAACTTATTATTACTTTGTATTGGAGATCAGTATAAGTCTGTTTTATAGTAGGATTGAGCTGCATGTGGAAGTTTGTTTAAGAAGTGGAACACTCTCTTAGAGGCCTGTCACAACTCTCATCTTCATCCCAAGAAGTCTCAGCACCTACAGCAACGTTCATACAGGTGAATTCTTTCCTCTTCTCCTTTCTTTCATTTTCAGCACTTGGTTTAATTAGCTCACTTAGGGAATTAACCATGACTTAGTTTCTTTTCGTTTGTTAATTTGTTGTTGATTACTTGTTAGAAACCCTAATTGAGGTACTGTAAATAAGCTATAGCCCTAGATAACTAATTAAGATTAAAACCCTAATGAATCTAGAGACCTTTCTCTCTTCTCTTTTCTTTCTCTCTTCCTCTCCCTCAGCTTTCTCAGCTTTGCCCTAAAACCAAGTGGCAACTCCACTCTCTCCTTCCCCGTTGGTGGTGTTTATGGTAGGGTGGTTCCGCATCCCTACTCAGACACTACAGCTTTCTGTCTTTTCATGTTATTTTAATAAGTCAAATATATCCAACCTTACAAAACAGAGTTACAGAAAAATACCCTAAAGCAATGCTCAGTGGATTAAATGAGTTAGAAGCAATCTATGGCCAGCGATCACATAKAGTTCATAAATGCAATTCCTTCCGCAATGGTCACAGCAACGTATAAATTTTTCCAGCGTTCCACCCTTGTATTTCAAATTCCAACAAAAGAGTTTAGTTTCAACTTGCATACTGTCTTGACCTTTATTTCTGATGCTACCTTGTTTACAATTTCCGCTTGCTTTCAGAGATAAAATTATTTTTGGGGATCCATTCGGTGAATGCCAACGAGATGTCGATAGCAGCTCTTCTCCACCTACTCTTTCAAATAAATCAATGACATTTTTTCTCCTGCACAGATGGCTGACCATATATAAGCTTGCAATTTTCTCAACTAACTCTCAAACCTAACCATTGAGCTAAAGTACCATAGAGCTCTCTAATTGCAACAGCCAGCTGCAGACCTCGCAAGCCAAGGTGAGCAGGTGGGTGCCCTATAAGCACCGAGTTATCTTTGACCCCTGRGCTTAATAAAACRCCAGAACACACAGAGAAAGACACTGACATGAAATAGGAAAACTAACCACAACGATGATTAATGGAATCTCGATGCCAAAACACACTTGTTAAAAGGGATGAGCAGGAACAGGGGTGGACTACAAACCTGCATAGCCATGAAAACATCGGCACTCTCCAAGTTCAACGTTACAAATTCCATGACCACTGCAGCCATCCTTGCAATTCTTGCCACTGATAGTCTGCCCACATCAACATGAAAAACCAAACAATGACTTTTCAAATAAAAGAGAAAGGATAACCTCAGAAATGGAAATGGAAATATAGATAGATGCCAGGTCCCAACCTCATTGATGTAAACGGGTGCTGCAATATCATGGCATCTAGATAGCCACTTCCCCATATCAGCCTTCCATGGTGCATCTCTGTAAAGGATTGCTCCATAAGAATCAGAACTCTGTGGGTATTGATCTTGTTCAATATTCTTATCACCTGTGGAGGACCCGTTTTTTACTGATGATGCATCAGCCAAGCTTTCGGTCTGTCGGGATCCAGTGAATTCCAGAGAAGTTGGTATGAGAGGCACAAAGAAAATATGGACAACGGAGATAAAGGCCACAAGGATCAGAATCACAATGGTAAGCTGCCATGAATACTTGAAGTTTTGTAAGGAAGACATTTCACGAAAGGGCCTTGAAGGCTGCTATATGAGAGCCTACTCTACAAAGCCAAAAAGAAATCAATGAGGAGGTTTTGACTTCTATCGACAAAAACACAAAACACAATGCTTCCTTCGTATAGCAAAACTAAAACGGGCCAATAACCCAACTGTTCTTCATTATTTTCACATGAAATGAACATGTAGGACAGACCTCGTACACAATTCTAGGTGTCTCCTTCTTCTTATTCCCGAAACCACAGCACAACCAACCATTTTTTTTAGAACAGACAAAACGCCGAGGGAATCAAGTCAGGGAGAGAAATATGCATGTAGAATAAACAAATACATTCTTATCACAGGCATCCTTGCATGTCTGGATGGTGCTGATATGTGAGCAAAGAGATCAAATTGTCTACATAAAAATAAATGACGAAAATACACCAAGAAAATAAAAAATTAAAAGCCAGAGCAGACAAAACGCAGCCAGGAATGTTTTCAGCGTGTTATGTGATGGTCTTTTATTTAGATGTGTGCATGTGGCTGAGGTATTGACCCAAATAGACTTTTATTTAGATATGTGCATGTGGCCTGGGATATTGGCCCAGCTACAGCCGAGCCCATCCCGTGTTCTGTGATTGACTTGTATTTAGATATATGAGTGTGGTCGGGGTCTTGCCAGTTCATCCCATCTCCTCCCTGTTGTTTTCATTACGCACATTCAATTCACCATAATTCCTTTTTGACCTGTATACATAATTCCAAAGTAAACTTAAAATGTTAAGTTTAGGACAGAGAATGTTAAGTTTAGGATACAGAACCTTGAAGGTAACGAAGTTCGCCGAGATAATCGTGCGTGTAAGCTAAGGTTGATGATCATTGTCAGTAATAGGTGATCTGGACGTGGAAGCGAATTTGATAATATTTTCCTTACAAGGGAAAAAAAGTAGGAATGGGACTAAATATAATAATTTATTTGTTACATAAAATTTGTAATTTGTTAATTTTTTTAAATTAATATTAAATATTTGATGTGTGGTGAGTAGGGATTAAACTTTAAGTTGTTATTGTCCCTCAAGCACTTAGTCCATTAGTCCATTATAAAAATAAAAAGGTAATAAAAAATGGTTTCTCAAAGCTAAATTCAATTTTTTTCAAGTCATTATTTTTATGCATTTTTTCCCAATACCATGACATTCAAAAGAAAGTTGTTAGCATTTTTCAAAAAAAAATAAAAAATATTATCATTTTTATATAATAAAAGGCCATTCTCACAAAGCTCATGCCTATGTTACTATTAATGAGGTATGTATTACATATCTATTTACATTCTAAAATGTGTCTATGCATTTCTAAGTTTACATCGTTTCTTCTTATAAGACACATCGTACTATTGAGCCACCTATTGTGATAGAGGTTCAGCGAGACATTGATGAATGTGTCATACTGTGATAGAGGCTCAAGGAAAAAATTATATATTGAATTTGCAAAAACAATACAACTCAAACTCCAAAAAAATAGGTCACAAAAAGTTCCTTGAATCTCTCTATTTTTAATTGCAAATGCACATATGTATTATTGCATGAGTTCGTGTGTTTGAATTAAAACAAAGGTGTAAAGAAATTTCTCTACTTAATTATATTTGATCAAATACATACATCCCCCAAAAGTCGTATGTTTTGGACTACCAACTCGACCTTGAAATGTGAGACATTGGTGGCAACTAGTCTAATGTATTGCATTCCACATATGAAGTTTGATATAGGTATAACCAAGAAGAGGATGAAAATAACATACGAAATAGAGACTTGTTAATGCCTAGACTTTCACCCTTAGAAATTTTGAGGGTTAAGAGCCAACTTGCACTATTTTAGCTGACATTTTGAGATTCTCCCAGAGTTTAGCACTTGTGTTGAGCAAGAGGTTGGTTCCCATCAGAGACGGGTATATGATCGGTACCTGGTTATTTTGTTTAGAGGTAGATTTAGCTTGGTTTCCCATGCATTTGAGAGAGATGTCTACATACAGCAGGTGTTGCTACTTTTTAAGAGACCCAGTTTGAGTGGGTCTCTTGATAGTTTTGAGCAGTTGTGAGCATACAGGGAGGGTCCTTGCATGATTCTAGGCTCGATAGCACTTTTTCGAGCAACATGCAAGAAATTTTTATTTTTAGCAATTTGAGCTCCATGCCCCAACTTCATATTTTGAGCACATATTATGGATCCTTGAGACATTCTAAGTCTTTTGGACTTGTTTCGGGATGATTGGTCACGGATTTCTATTTTTAGTAGATTGAGCACCAGGGTTCGCATGTCGATTCTAATTGTGGATTCGGATTCCTTGCAGAAAATTGAATCCAATGAGTATAATATCATTGACATGAGAGGATTTTCTATTTTTAGCAATATCTATTTATAGACATTGGACACATGACAATGGTCTCCTAGTCATCCCGAGCATTTTTGGAGAATTCGGGTTAGTTTCGACAAGTTTTAAATTTTTGGAACCAAATGACTAATTTTGGAAATTTCTATTTTTAGCAGTGGTCGTCATCTCCAGCAGTGACAAAATCTCAAATTCCGACATGTTGCAGGGTTTCAGGGTGATGTGGCATCTTGATCCAAAAAGATCTTTTAAAAGACTATGGTTGAGTTTTAAAACATGAGTTCATTAACCATTTAAGAAATTGATGAAAGAGGAAGAATTAATGATGTAACATGACATCCATAAGAAGATATATAGATCTGGAAATAAGCACAAGAATCAGCAAACCATAACAACAAAATTTGTTAACGGATTTCGGCAATATCGCCTACATCTCTGGGCCTTTGTCTCAGTGGGTGAGGCTTTCTTATTTCTCTTCAAAGCTTACAACGTACATCATAACAGTGTCAAATGTATTACAAATTGATCTTGTTGTGTTCTGCTAGATCTCAAGAATCCAACACAACTGACGGCACTGAAAACGGATGAACGAAGCTCCCAGAAATGGCCTGAAACGTTGCTCTCCTCAATGGCTTCTCTGCATAAAAATGGCTTTGGCTTTACAATTCTTCAGCATTTCTCTTCTTTTGAACCTATCCAAGGTTGTCAAGAACCTCTATTTTATATAGGCTTGAAGTTGGCAACAAACTCCCAACTTCCCCTCAATATCCGACCTCAAAAAGGGCTCCAGATCCTCCAATAATGGCCAAAATCTCTCAAAACTTGCTAAAAAATCAAATAAGATATTATTATATAGTTGAAAAACCAACTTTTGGGCTAAAATTGGGTGCAGCCCCCGAATTCTCAGGCTCCTGGTCATGTGTGCACCCTCCATGTGGCCCTGGGCTGGTGCTGGTGCATTGGCCCCTCCGGTTCTGGGTCCTGGTCACATGCGCTTGGCCATATGGTCGCGCCCCCAAGCTCCACGCGCCCCTCTGCTATTTTTCCCCCCTGGTCGTTAGCTTCTAGTTACGCACCTTGGTCGACAGGCTAGCCTGACCGACCGGGCGCTAACCCCATTACACACGCCATAGTTTGCATCCACGGGTCACATGGTAAGGTGAAAGACTGTGGGCTAATTCGTTGCAACGGTCCTATGCATATGCACCAGGCTAAACTCCATAGCAAATGCGCATGCCAACAGTCATAAGAGTGGGGTTATATGGTAAGGTTTTATGGGTGTGCGCCAGGGGTTGGGGGCTAGGCCCCAACCTTTTACCCCGCGGACATTACAAACCATACAATTCAAATATTACATTGCAACCATAGTGGATAAGAACTACCGTGGGCGGGCTGGTAGCCTGACCCTGCCAAATCATTTTGCCCGGACCAGAGGTCATGGGTTCGACTCCTGTGGAGTCCATAAAAAATTTTCCATAACAACCAACGAAGGGGTGCCACATGGCAGCCCATAACTGGGCCACATGGCACCATTACATTCACCCTCTAATTGCCACGTGTCAACATCCAATTCACCCACACGCATCACTGCCACATGTCACCAATGGACTAGTCCACGCAACTACCAATGCATCACTGCCACATCACCTGTACGGTCATACAGACTATACGGTCAGTTGCCACGTCAGCACTATATGGATTGTACAGTCAACAAATTTTTGCCTATTTGGAAAAATGAACAGAACTCGATATCTTTCACATACGGTGTTTGTTTGAGCCAGTTCAAATTGTGTTGGGTTCGTAACAACAAGGCCTACGCACACTTCCATTTTGAAGCGATTCTGAGCACTTTGATTTTTAGGCCTTCCTGGACCCATTTTGGTTCCTAGATCCATTTTGGATCACACCTCCCCACTAAGACCTTTTGTTCCTCCAAAAGGATACTAACTAGTCATCAAGTGCGGGATAGGCCACCTCACTTGTTCTTTGTCTTTAAACTCTGTCCTATGCACCTGTCTCATCAAGATCAACTGTAAAACAACCATGATAACTGACGGCATATTGTTGGCCACTTGTACTATGTTACATCTTACTGAAGCCACTATCATCCATGTTGACCACATTAGCAATGATAACATCAGAAATATGATTGCAAATGAGCTAATATGTTTGTAGTACTTGCACAACATTAGCTTATCTTGAAGCAAAGTATGATTGATCTTCCATTCTACAATCATCTCATGTTCTTGCTTAAGATCAATTGCTTGATTTGGGACAATTATAGGTGTGTTGCTTGAATAAGTTGCCTTCCTTAATTGTTCCATTGTTTGAAGAGATTGATTTGATTTTAAGTGATGAGCATGTACAACATATTCCTTGCCTTCTTTGATTAAGTGATATTGATTATGTTATTTGTAGAAGATTGTTTTGTGATCATAGAAATAAGGACTACCTAAGACCATTCCACATTCATTGAGTGGCACCACATCACACGTTACCTCATCCACAAACTTAGAAGAAATTTCAAACTTTAAAGTGCATTGCTTTGTTATGTGCAACTTATGATTGTTGCTTATCCATTTAAGTGAGTAAAGCTTATGATGCATCTGAGTGTTTAATCCCAATTGTTTAACCACTTCCTCTGAAAATCAAGTTAGATTGAGATCCACTATCTATCAATGTGTCGACCTTAGTATGTCTCATTATGACCCTTATGTGAAAAAATTTACTTATAGAATCAAATCCATCACCAATTTTACCTGTCAAACCAACCATTGTGATTTTAGATTCATCACCCGAATCCGATCCCAAGTCTGTTGGCCGTGATGTTGTTGCAACTATTTGCCTCCCTTTCCTCTCTTTAAACCACTTCGGTCTCTTCTTGGGATGCAATTGCCAACAATGGTCATCATCATGCCCTTCTTTCTTGCAATGTTTGCAAGAGAGCTTCTCTTCCTTTCTTGCCATTGAATTTGCTTTCTTTTCATTCCACTTCCTTTTGACCTATTTTCTTGAAGATGATTCCCCTAATACACCAACTCTTGTTTTCCCTGCCTCAATGTATGTCGCTTGAATAGAAACCTCATCAAGATTAGTAGGTCCAAACATAAATACAGTGTTACGAATATGTGCAGGTAAACCTCCTATATACTTCATAAGAGTTTCTTGGGTATGTAATGGAATGTCTAACATTAATGCCATTTTACGAAATTCATCTGTGTATTCTTGCACTGTTTGTCCCTTTCTTAGTTTAAGACCTTGCCATTCAATTAAAGCCTTCTCTTTATAACCCAAAGGATAAAACATCTTTCTAAGTGCAGAAATAAAAACTTGCCATGATGGAAATATATTACCCACTTGTTGCATGCCATTTTGCAACTTGCGTTGCCACCATATGAGTGTTGTGCCTGCAAGTCGAAGCGATGCCAACTTGATTTGAGTTGCCTCATCCTTGATTTGTTGCACAGTGCAATAAAATTCTATCTGTCTAACCCAATTACCAAGCCTCTCTGCATTGACTTCACCATCATACATGGCTAATTCAAACTTCACATCAAGCTTAAGTAAAGGCATATCATTTTTATGTTTATGGGAATGCTTTCTTGCAGTGGATTTGGAACTTGAACTTGAAGAAGAAGAAGTTGATGGAGAAGAAGGAGGTAAAGGAGGAGTTTTGGGAGGATCCTCTCCTTCTTCACTTTTGAATTTTGAAGATTCACCTAGAATCGGTCTCTTCCACTCCAAGTAATCATCATATAGAACCTTCACCATCTTCGACATGGCGAAGAAAGTCTTTCGAAACTCTTTCTCCTCGTCATGAGAAAGTCCCTCTTCCGATGCCATCTTCTCACTTTGAGAAGTTCTCTTTCTCGATTCAATTTCAGGATTCTCTTCAACAAGCTCACCTTCACCACGATTCAACTTTTCCCTAGTAATCATGCAAACTCAAAATCAACCGTCAACTAGCTCTGATACCACTTGATCGGAAAAGATCTTTTAAAAGACTATGGTTGAGTTTTAAAACATGAGTTCATTAACCATTTAAGAAATTGATAAAAGAGGAAGAATTAATGATGTAACATGGCAGTCATAAGAAGATATACAGATCTGGAAATAAGCACAAGAATCAACAAACCATAACAACAAAAGTTATTAATGGAGTTCGGCAATATCGCCTACGTCTCCAGGCCTTTGTCTCAGTGGGTGAGGCTTTTTTATTTCTCTTCAAAGTTTAAAAAGTACATCATAACAGTGTCAAATGTATTACAAACTGATCTGGTTGTGTTCTGCTAGATCTCAAGAGTCCAACACAACTGACGACACTGAAAACGGATGAATGAAGCTCCCGGAAATGGCCCAAAAAGTTGCTCTCCTCAATGGCTTCCCTGCATAAAAATGGCTTTGGCTTTAAAATTCTTCAACATTTATCCTCTTCCAAACCTATCCAAGGCTGCCAAGAACCTTTGGTTTATATAGTCTTGAAGTTGGCAACAAACTCCCAACTTCCCTCCAAGATTTGGCCTAAAAAAGGGCTCCAAATCCTCCAATAATGGCCAAAATCTCTCAAAACTAACTGAAAAATCAAATAAAATATTATTATATAGTTGAAAAACCCACTTTTGGGCTAAAATTGGGTGCAACCCCCGAATTCCCGAGATCATGGTCATGTGTGCGCCCTCCATGTGGGCCTGGGCTGGTGATGGCGCATTGGCCCCTCTGGTTCTGGGTTCTAGTCACATGCACTTGGCCATATGGCCGCGCCCCTAAGCTCCACACACCCCTCTGTTATTTTAGCCCCCTGGTCGTAAGCCTCTGGTTACGCACCTTGGTCGATGGGCTAGCTCAACCGATCGGGCACTAACCCCATTACGTGCACCATATTTTGCAATCATAGGTCACATGGTAAGGTGAAAGACCGCGGGCTAATTCGTTGCAACAATCCTATGCATATGCATCGAGATAAACTCCATAACAAATGTGTGCACCAACAATCATAAGAGTGGGGTTATATGATAAGGTTTTATGGGTGTCTGCCAGGGGCTAGGGGCTAGGCCCCATCCCTTTACTCCGTGGGCATTACTAACGATACAATTCAAATATTGCATTGCAACCATAGTGGATAAGAACTACCGCAGGCAGGCTGGTAGCCCAGCCTTGCCAAAGCATTTTGCCTGGACCAGAGGTCATGGGTTCGACTCCTGTGGAGTCCATACAAATTTTTCCATAACAACCAATGGAGGGGTGCCACGTGGCAGCCCATGATTGGGCCACGTGGCACCATTACATTCACCCTCTAACTGCCACATGTCAACATCCAATTCACCCACACACATCACTGTCACATGTCACCAATGGACTAGTCCACGCAACTACCAATGCATCACTGCCACGTCACCTGTATGGCCGTATGAACTGTATGATCAGTTGCCACGTCAGCACTGTACGGACTGTACAGTCATCAAAATTTTGCATGTTTGGCAAACGAATATAACGTGATATATTTCGCATACGGTGTTCGTTTGAGCGCGTTCAAGTTGCGTTGAGTTCATAACGATGAGGCCTACGCACACATTCGTTTTGAAGCGATTCTGAGCACTTTTATTTTTAGGCCTTCCTGGACCCATTTTGGATCACATCTACATGGCATCATTGACCGAGGATGCATTTTCTAAGGATTAATTATTAAATGAGAATTAATTGAGCTAAAAAAGGGGACGCATGGATGAGGTGGCATTTCCCGAGAGAAATTTTAGCCATGCAAAGCTAATTTTCTCACTCTATTTCTCTCACTTCCCATATTTTCACTTTTCATGCATCAGTCTCCCAAAATTCGCCTTATTTTGCTTTTAAACACTAATTTCCTAAAAAATAGGGAGAAATTCCCCAATCAAGGTTTAATTTTCTCATTAAATTTTCCTCACTCACCATATCTTCACTTTCCATGCGTCAATTCTCCAAAATTCGGCTTAAATTGCCTTTAAACGCAAATTTCCTAAAATTTAGGAAAATCCCTAAAAAATAGGGTGAATTTCCCCTTGGCTAAAACTCATCATTACTTGGCCAAATTTAGCATTTAAACATCTGTTTAATTCCTAATTTATTCCCCCATGCGTTAACTCTCCTATTCTTCACATGAGTTAACTCTCTCTCCCTTCCCCATGTGCTTCTCTTACTCCCTCTCCTTCTCTCATGTGCCATACTCTCTCTATGCTTGGTAATTGTGCCTCCTCTCCTATATATTGGATGGTATTCATTGGTTATTGATCAGATTTTTGTGTCAACAACACATAATCTTTATTTATTTTTATTCTCTCTCATTCTTTAGTCTAGTTACTCTTCTTTGAGCAAACTGATCATTGTATCGGTTGTGGACTTGTCAATTGTGGCACAACCAACCCTCTTGCAAGCCTATCAATAAAGAAATTGTGTTTGTGTTCTAACCTTGTTTCTTGATGGTACTTTGTGAATTTTTGTAATTAGATTAGTCTCTTTCCTTGTTGTTCACTATGGTTTATATTGAACTTTTGAGGAGTTTCTTTCTCTATTTCTCGTCTATATGTTGTGTGCTAACCCTGCAGGATCCCTCCAAGCAAACAAATTATCTTTCCCAAAAAGTTTTAACACACTTTTCAAAACATAACAACGATTGCTTTTTGTTTTTTAACGCAGAAAATCCAACTTAGGACAACGACAAAATACCCTAGGGACTCCCCCGTGAGGCTAACAAGCACTAGCCCAAACAAAGAGGGGTATAGCCCGTGACAATTTGGGACTTTACTCCTTGAATTATCCAAGTTTTCATCATTGTTATAACAGGTTTATCAGCTCAATTCGAGGGTGGAAATTTGTGCTAACAAATTAACATCGTTGTTGAGGAACGCAAGCCTTGGTGACAACGACATCAATGAGTTCTACTTTAATTGTTTTATTTTTGCTAACTCACCTGGTGACTCCACAATATATGAGGACAACTCCATAGTGGACTTACACATGAAAATCTTTTGGTTTTAATTCTCTCACGAGGTCTAGTTCCGAGTTTGGACAAACTCTGATATCTTTTCCTGGAACGAAACTATTCTTTCACCAAGAACTCCTTGCGAAGTTGGTAAGCGTATGAGTTCTTTTGTAAGTTATTTTTGATGATTACTACGATGAGTATAACTTTGACATCTTCATCTTTGGTGTTATTTTTATCTCGAGCTAGTAGTAGGATAGCAGTTGTGCTTTTTTCTATCTCAGATTAACAATATGGATGTAGTTGTGAAGCCACCAGTAAGGTGGAGATTTTCTTCTTTTGACCCACTAAGTTTTGTTGCATTCTTAGATTATCCTCATGACTTACCTGCACATAAATGGCTTAAATGCATACCTTTGTTTGCAGGGAGGTTGGGAGAATCAGTTGAGGATCATGTGGTTGTTTTTTCAAAGTTGTTGGATGATTTTGAGGTGGAACATGAAGATGTGGCAATGAGGATGTTTGTGTCGACCCTTGAGGGGGAGGCATGAACATGGTACAAATCCATTCTAGATGCCTCCATTGATGGATGGGATTCGTTCCAAGAGAAGTTTACTGAAAGATGGGAAGATAAACCAAACAAATTTCCCTTGATTAATGCTTTTAATGCTATTAAAAAGAATGGGGATGAGACTGTCATTGATTTTGATGCTCGTTTTTCTAAGACTTATTTTAAAATACCTACTACTATAAGGCCTAATGTTGCTTATGCTTTAAATTATTATCTTGAGGAATTTTATGGTGGTTTTGGTGTTTTTCTCAAGAATAAGGAACCTCAAACTTTGGAGGAAGCCCATGCTACTGCTATTAAGTTAGAGGGACATTTTATTGCAGCCTATGGCTTCATTCCGGTCCATGAATTTCAACTATCGTTGGTTAAATCAATGCAGGAAGTCCTTCTTACTAAAGATGAACCACAAATTGCACCGTATCAGGTTCCCAAAGATGAGAAACATGATGGTCCCTCAGGCTTAGATTATCCGGAACCAATAGCTGCACCATTTGAGTCACATGCAGAGTTCCAAGAAGATGAAGGTGAAGATTTAAATACTCAAGAGTTTTCATTGATTCCTCTCATTAGTGAAGATAAAAAATTTCAAGAGGATGAAAAGTTTCAAGAGGAGGAACCACAAGTTAACCAAGTAGAGATCAGTCAACAAGAGATTTCATCCTTTCCTATCACAACAGTGGTTCATGAAGGGTTTGAGAAGATACCGTTACAGCAAGATGAGCCACTTTTGGTTCAACCAGAGGATGATGTCCCTTACACTTTGTATATGATCCTGCATCCTGAGGTTGTTCTTCAGGATCTTGAGATTGATCATTGCTTGGATATCAGGGTTCATCATGACCCAGTTGAGCTTAGGATGATGGAGGTATTTCAGCAAGTAGATTCTAAGAGTTTCGACTATCATGCATTCACACTTGTTACTATTGAAATACCATGTTCTAAATCCCAACCAACAAGCTTCAGTCAACCAACACCCTTAAATTATGCCTTCAATGGCAAGTACATCGAGGCAACTTTGGGTCATATGAGATTTCATGGTTGGTCCCCCTAGAAGGTTGACTTTGTTGACCTCTCTCGTCAGACTGATCATTTGGTTGCATGGTTACATTGGTACTTTGAGTATGATGATTTCATCATGGTAGTTTTGAGGTTCAAACTTTTGGGTCTAGGGTAGTTCCTTTTTCCTTTCCAAGTTGTCATTTCATCATTTTTAGCTTCTTGATTTTTGTAGATTTTAGGACAACAATTTACTTTTCCTTTGCAATGTCTTTTCCCTTCAGTTATTTACTTCAGTCTTTGCATAAGTGTCACTGATTTTTTCCAAGTCATATCAGCATGTGGTCATCTCTTGTGTATCTTTTCTTTCATGAATAAATGGTTTTCCGCTAGTTATTTTCCCGGGTCAAAATTTGAATGTCTATCTATCATATGTCTAGTCATTGTGTCTATCATTAGAGTGAGCATGGATGG
Organism: Picea mariana; assembly: GCA_032191745.1. Lineage (NCBI taxonomy): Eukaryota > Viridiplantae > Streptophyta > Pinopsida > Pinales > Pinaceae > Picea > Picea mariana. The sequence goes on along the minus strand of JASDQU010506358.1, from coordinate 26,492 downwards.
GGGTCCCGTTTGTCATGTTCCCAAAGCATTGAGCCTTAAGATGGGTAGTTTGAGGAGACATAGGAAAGTCTTGAGTCATCTTATGTCATGTCTCCTCATCTCTTCATTGAGTCTTCTGCTTTGATTCAATAGTCCCCCCTCATCTACCAATAGGGATATGGTACTTGGTTTTTTCATCTTGATCTTCTTGAGTTATCACTTCGCGCTAAGGGAAGAGAGACATTATTGCTCTTCCTTTCAACTGGTCATCATGTATCTACTTTGACACATTATCTATGGATGACCTTGAAGTAGAGAACCCTGGTAGTCATTAGCCTCATTGGAGGTTATCTCACATTCGACAAGGTTGAGTATCATTGAGCCTTGATTGGATGATCCTTGTCATTGTTCGACTTTAGAACATCTTTAACAGTGATAGGTCGTGTTCATACTTTGGGACCCATTGTCATTATTGGTGGTGTTCCTTCGCACTTTACAAGTGTTTACATTATTGACATCTGATTAAGTGACTCTCTCCCTTGTGTCGAAATCGTCACATTTACCGCATGGAGGAGTGTACATATTGGGTGGTAGCAGGTAGCAGATTTGGATGAGACCCCTTGTGTTTCAATGTTTCAGTGGGAGGTTTTATATTGATTTGAATCAATGGTCTATTGGATAGGTTTTGGTATCATAGGTCAGCTTACAAGATCTTTTTGTCAGCTTACATGGATTTCTTTCCTTCCACAGATTTACACGGGTATTCTTGGTACATATTTCTTCAATTTTCACAGAGCATCAATGGTACATCTTACATAGTTCTCACATAGCAGTATTGTTGCAGACACATAGATTCATATGGTTCTTGACATCCCACAGGGGGATCCCATCCCCTTCAATCGCCATTGTTAACCCCTAGATTTTCACCCTTGGAAATATTGAGGGTTAAGGTCCAGCTTACATATTTTGGTTGGAATTATGATATTCTCCCAGAGTTTAGCACTTGTGTTGAGCAAGAGGTTGGTTCCCATTAGTGATAGGTATATGATTGATTCATGGTTATTTTGTTCAAAGGTAGATTTAGCTTGGTTTCCCGTGCATTTGAGAGACAAGTCTACATACAACATGTGTTGCTACTTTTTAAGAGACACAGTTTGAGTGGGTCTATTGACAGTTTGGAACAATTATGAGCATACATGGAGGGTCCTTGCATGATTCTAGGCTCGATAACACTTTTCTGGGTGACATGAAAGAACTTTCTATTTCTAGCAGTTTGATCTCTAGGCTCTAGATTCTGATTTTGAGCACATATTATGGATCCTTGAGACATTATGATTCTTTTGGACCTATTCCTGGATGATTTGTCACATAGTTCTATTTTTAGCATGTTGAGCGACAAGGTTCGCATGTCAATTCTGATTGTGGATTCAAATTCCTTGTGGAAAATCGAATCCAATGAGTATAATATCATTGACATACGAGGATTTTCTATTTTTAGCATTATCTGTTTCTAGACATTGGACACATGACGGTGGTGTCCTAGTCATCCCGAGCATTTTTTGAGAATTTGGGTCTGTTTCGACAAGTTTTAAATTTTTGGGACCAGAAAATATTTTTGGAAATTTCTATTTTTAGCAATGGTTGTCATCTCTAGCAGTGACAAGTGGCAAGCTCAGATTCTGACATGTGGCATATTTTTAGGGTGATGTGGCATCTACATGGCATCATTGACCAGGGGTGCATTTTCTAAGGATTAATTATTAAATGAGAATTAATTGAGCTAAAAAAGGGGACACATGGGTGAGGTGGCATTTCTGGGGAGAAATTTTAGTCATTCAAAGTAATTTTCTCACTCTGTTTCTCTCACTTTCCATATTTTCACTTTCCATGCATCAGTCTCCCAAAATTCGCCTTACTTTGCTTTTAAACGCTAATTTCCTAAAAAAATATGGAATCCCTAAAAAATACAGCAAAATTCCCCAATCAAAGCTTAATTTTCTCATTAACTTTTCTCACTCACCATATCTTCACTTTACATGCATCAATTTCCCAAAATTTGGCTTAAATTGCTTTTAAACGCAAATTTCCTAAAATTTAGGAAAATAGGGCGAATTTGCCCTTGGCTAAAACTCACTCACTACTTGGCCAAAATTAGCATTTAAACATATGTTTAATTCCTAATTTATTCCCCCATGTGTTAAATCTCCTATTCTTCACATGAGTTAACTCTCTCTCCCTTCCCCATGCACCTCTCTTACTCCCTCTCCTTCTCTCGTGTGACATATACTCTCTCTATCCTTGGTAATTGTGCCTCCTCTCCTATATATTGGATGACCTTCATTGGTTATTGGTTGGATTTTTGTGTCAACAACACATATTCTCTCTCTCTCTCTCTCTCTCTCTCTCTCTCTCTCTCTCTCTCTCACACACACACACACATTATTTATTCTAGTTACTCTTCTTTGAGCAAACCGATCATTGTACCGGTTGTGGACTTGTCAATTGCGGCACAACCAACCCTCTTGCAATCGTATCAATAAAGAAATTTTGTGTTTGTGTTCTAACCTTGTTTCTTGATGGTACTTTCTGATTTTTTGCAATTAGATTAGTCACTTTCATTGTTGTTCATTGTGGTTTATATTGATCTTTTGAGCAATTTCTTTCTCTATTTCTCATCTATATTTTGTGTGCTAACCCGACAAGATCCCTCCAAGCAAACAAATTATTTTTCCCAATTGTTTTGAATAGTTTTAGCACACTTCCAAAAACATAACAATGGTTGTTTTTTGTCTTTTAATGTAGAAAATCAGACTTAGGACAGCAGAAAAATACCTTAGGGACTCCCCCGGAGGATAGCAATCACTAGCCCAAATGGAGAGGGGTCTAGCCCGTGACAATTTGGGGCTTTTCTCCTTGATTTAGCCAAGTTTTAATCGTTGTTATAATAGGTTTATCAACTCAATTGGAGGGTGGAAATTTGTGCTAACTTGTAATGTCCCTAATCCGAACCCCATTTGTAATTGATAGGCTGGTGAGTTGTTTGCACCAAATTATGGTTTTGCGTGCACCTGAGTAGTGCGGGAGGTTTGTTTGTCAATGAAAAGAGTGTGCACATTCCATAGTGTTCTACACACCTGAGTAAGTGCGTATAGATTATGTATCAAGGGAAGGGTGTGCACATTCCATAGTGTTGCACGCACCTGAGTAAGTGTGCAAGGATGACCAAGTTATATGTGTGTGTGTGTGTGTGTGTGTGTGTGTGTGTGTGTGTGTATTTGAGGCTGGAGAGCTTGTTTGGTTATGGGGTTGGTGAGCCGGGGGGCAAATAGTTCAGAGCGCCTATCCTTGTAAATTGTAATCACATTCAAGTTATTAATAATATCACATCGATATGCATAGACAAATCAGACGAAAAGAGATGAGGGGATAAACTCCACCGAAAATGGGAAAAGTGAGGGTTAAGCCAAGGGGGCTTAAGTCCCAAGGAATATTTTATTAATTTCTGAAAAGTGTAATTTATGGATAATTATTTATCATAAGTTCTTGAGGGATGGGAACGAGTCACCAAGTGTCTAAGGCTAATTCTGAAGGTGATAATTGTCTAGTTTAAGGCATGCAATATATATTGTTGGCCTTAGTGTATTTCGGGATCACACTCACTCATTCCTGGATTGATTTAGATGAACTTCCTATGTGAAGTAGTCGATATTTTGTTGTAACTTATTGTCATTACTTAACCCTGTGCTTGGGAAGACCTGTGTGTTGTTGAAGAAGTGGGTTGTGAGGCCCGTGAGCATTCTCTCGAGGTGAGAGATTCACTGGGAATTGTTCCCTGGTGCATTGGGCATTAGTTGCAGTGCTCTGAGACTTCATGTTCGGCCTGTTTCTAAAGCCCTGGAAGGGAAGTGGGGGAAGCCAAAGGACTGTTGAGCAGAGAAGGGGAACACTTCTTGGGGTGGGACAGAGATGTGGGGAATGAGGGACTATAGATGGGTTGCAATAGTGGGCACTTTGGACCGAGCAATTCCATTGTTAATCAAACATTAGCCTGGTATTTTGAATCCTTTTGCCCCAATGGAGTTTAAGCCCCAACTCGAGGGTGAGTTGTTGTTGAAAGTTTACAAGCAACAATGTATATGGCTAGGAGGAACGTCTCAGTTATGCACGCAGTTGGTGACTTTCATAAAGGATAACTATTCTTTATGTGCTTGTCTCATTTACTGTATGCTTAATTATCTATGTCTGATATGGGTTAAATTCTTGTATGATGTTGCATATAAGTAATTGTTGTTATTTTGTATAATGTTGCTTGTGCATGTAAGTGTGGTATTGATATTAAATATTGTATTTGTACATGTTGTGTATGACAATTGTTATTCATTATTCTCGTTAAGTTAACCATATAATATTGGTCATAAGTCTCTGAGGCGAAGTTACATTGGTCGCGCGCGCAGGGAAATACTCTATTTGCACAAGAGGCTGGATTCGTTGTGCACGCAGGGCAACAAATCGTGCACACAAGGATAACTGAATATGTGTGTGATGCCAGAAGGGTTGCGCGTGCAATAGTGATCACATGTTCAAAGTGATTTACGTGCATAGTGATGTTTGTGCGCTCAAGATGTATGTGCGTGCAGTTGTATAATGTTACTTCCGCTATTAAAGGTTGGGTTAGAAGAGTAAAGTTTGGGCGGCGCGGCCCAGTTTGGGGTCATGTGCGTTACTTCAAGTATTTTTGCACAGACGTATGTTATAGAATAGAATATGCACGCTAGATTTTTGGAGTAGTGTTGCTCATTTTGTAAGTGTTGGTAACGAGAGATGTTACAGTTTGGTATTAGAGGGATAGAAGTTGAGATTTGTGTGGCGTGGCCCAACCGGGATGGTTGGGGACATTACATTATGGTATCAGAGCTATTGGTTAAACATTGGACTTGTATGGGCCAAAGATCAACAAGAATTTGTAGAGCTATTGGTTCAACATTAGATTGGTATGGGCCAGAGATCAACATGAAATTTTTGTGCGTGCTAAGTATTGGTGCCGCACATTGTAGAGTTTATTGTGCATAGAAAAATACTGTTGCACGGTGCAAAGCTGTGATGCATGCAAAATATTGATGTGCGGGTGTGTGCACTAGAATTTGGGATGTTAAAATAACCCAAGAAATCAGAAGAAAAGATTCTGATAAAATTGTGTAGCGTTTTCATGAAGTTTTCGCATGAATTCATCTAACAACTCTTATTGCCTACACAATTTGCAGAATTGTTAGTGATCAAATCCATATAGAATCAACACAGAAAGTCAAAAAGCACGGAAGATGTGTAGAGAACTTACAACCATGACGATGAATTCGAGGATTTGTATGTCGATTTGGGTGTGGATGGTATATAATCCAAGGAGGAGCACATAAACTTGGTAGAAACCATAAAGGGACTGCAAAAATATGTCCAAAGTTATAAAGTTGGTAATGAAAGGATTATGAAATCCAAGGAGCAACAAGATGGCTTCAATATCAAGTTGATGCAAAGATTGGATAGAATAGAAAATAAAATGGATAAGAAGACATATTCAAGCAAGTCAAGGAGTCACATGTCTCATGGTGAAAGAAGAGAAACAATAAGTGTTGATAGGAAACATCACCACTCACCAAAGCATTCAGGTAGGAAAGCACGTAGTATCTCAAGTCCATCTCCTATCATAAAGCATAAGAGGAGGACCTGGGTGGACGAGCTTTGGGATAAATGAATATGATCAAGCCTCCTACCTTTGGAGGTGAGCACAAGAAGGATGAAGATGCATAGACCTAGTTGCTGAGCATGAGGAAGTATTTCCAGCTGCTTAATTACTCTGCGCAGGAAAAAGGGAGAATTTTCATATATCAACTAAACGAAAAAGCGGTGGGATCAGTTCATGCAAGTGCAACACATTGATGAGAAGAAGGTTACTTGGAGGGAGTTCAAGATTTATTTTCAAAAGAAATACTTAACCAAGCAATACTATGACAGGAAAATGAAGGATTTCTTTGACCTTAAGCTTAGAAGTATGACAATAGACGAGTATGAAATAAGATTCTTAGAATTGCTGAAATATGTCACATTCATCAAGGATGAGCAAGTTAAAATTCACAGGTACGTGAGTGGGTTGCCCTCATTTCTTAGTGACAAGATACAATATTATGACCCCAAGACATTTGAGGAAACCATAAGGTGCGTTAAATGTCTTTATGATCAACAAAATGAGAGATCGACCTTCCAAAAGGCTTGGGAATACAAGATGAAAAGCAAGGTGGAACAGAGGAAGAAGGGGACTAAGCCACCATTTTTCATAAATACTGTGCCAAGACAACCAACTCCCAAGTAGCCAAGAATGAATGAGACAGTGGGGAAAAGACCAAGGAAACAACCCATTCAATGTTGGGGTTGTGGTGGAGATCGTATATACAGAGATAGCCCTCAAAGAGGTGAAAAAGCGAGGACTGCGCACAATGTACAACAAGTTGCGACAATTGAATAAATGGGCAGAAAAGTACCAAGGATCTACGCAACCCTGGATAACAAGCACATTGAGTTTAAGTCGCACATGATTGAAGTGGAAGGTAAGATCAATGACCAATGCATTGTTATTTTGATTGATTCGGGAGCTAGTCATAGTTATCTAGATCCTAAGATGGTAGAAATATTCCAACTGCCGAGAAGCAAGCTTGGAAAATCTTGGTTGGTGCAGTTAGCTACAAGGGAAAAAGGAAAATTACTGAGAGGGTTAAGGAATGTCCGATGGACATGAATGGAACGCGCACAAAAGTTGATTTGAATATCATACTCTTGGGCTCTTATGATTGCCTCATTGGTATGGATTGGTTGGACTAGAATCATGTTGTTCTAGATTGTTACAATAAGGCATTTACTTGCTTGGATGAGGAAGGAAACTTAAGAACAATTCAAGGAATTCCAAGAGTTAGAACTATCAGAGAAGTTCCAGCCTTGCAATTGAAGAAAATCAATAGGAAAGGATGTCAAGTATTTGCAACGCACATGGAGGAGGAACCTAAGGACAAAGTGCCAAATGTGGAAGACTGCACGGTACTGAAAGAATTTGAGGATGTCTTTAAAGAGATATTAGGGTTGCCACCAAAAAGAGATATTGATTTCTCTATAAATCTGATGTTAGGAGCAACTCCTGTATCCAAGACTCCTTATAGGATGAGTACATCGGATTTGAAGGAATTGTTGATGCAACTTGAAGAGATTTTGAAGAAGGGGTATATATGCCCAAGTGTGTCACCTTGGGGTTCCCTAGTACTATTTGTGAAGAATAAGGATGGTATGATGAGACTTTGTATCGACTTCAGGGAGTTAAACAAAGTAACAGTAAAGAACAAGTATTCTTTGCTAAGGATAGATGACCTCTTTTATCAACTGAGGGCGCACAAATATTTTCAAACATTGATCTCAGATCTGAATATCACCAAGTGAGAATTAAAGAAGAAGACATCAGCAAGACTTCTTTCAAAACGAGGTATGAACATTACGAGTTCACATTGGTGCCATTCGGGTTATCAAATGCACCCACTATTTTCATGTGTTTGATGAATGGGGTTTTCAGAAGTTACTTAGAAAAGTTTGTCATTGTATTTATGGATGACATACTTATTTACTCTAAGTCTAAAGAATAGCATGAACAACACTTGAGGATGGTGCTACAAGTATTGAGGGAGCATCAATTGTATGCAAAGTTGAGCAAGTGCTCATTTTACTAGCGACATATTTATTATTTGGGTCATATACTCTCCAACGAGGGAATAACTATGGATTCGAAAAAGATAAAGGCCATTGAGGAATGGCCAACCCCAAGAAATGTCGCAGAAGTGAGGTCCTTCATGGGACTTGCAGGTTATTACAGAAGATTTACTGAAGGCTTCTAAAAAATTGCACACCCAATTATATCCTTGCAAAAGAAAGGTGTGTGATTTGAGTGGACTTTGAATTATGTAAGAAGTTTTCAGCCCTTGAAGAGTTTATTGACAAATGTGCCAATATTAAGGATTGTTGATCCATATGAAGACTTCATGGTATGCACGGATTCCTGCAAGGAAGGGCTCAGTGGAGTCCTTAGTCAGAATAGACTTGTGATATGTTATGAATCCAAAAAGATAAAAAACCATGAAAGGATCTATGCTAATCATGACTTAGAAATGGCGGCCATAGTGCATGCCTTGAAGATGTGGCGACACTATATCATGGGTAAAATATTTGAGCTGAGAACATATCATAGAGGTATGAAATATTTGTTTGGACAACCAAGTCTAAATGGCAGATAAATCAGGTGGTTAGAATTACTCAGTGAGTATGACTTTGACATAAATCATATCAAAGGAAAAGAGAACAACGTGTCTGACACACTCAACAGGAGGATGCACGAGATGTGTGCTACAACCATTAGCATGTGCAAGTCATATTTGAGTGACAAAATTTTAAAGGTTACCAAATCAGATCTTCGCTATTTGGACATAAAGATGAATTTACAACAAGGTATGTTGTAGCAGAAATTGGAAGGTTATGAGTTAAAAGAGAATGGAATCAACATGTATAGGCGCAAAGTTTATGTGCCAAATGTTCAAGAGTTGAAAATTTTTTCATTGTCAAAGATGCACAAATTTCCCTATGCTGGATATTCAATCTATCATAAGACAATAGAAACGGTCAAAAAACAATACTTTTGGCCAGGCATGAAAAGGGAAGTTGTTGATTTTATTGCTAGATGCCTTGAATGTCAAAAGGTCAAGGTTGAGCACAAACATCCAACTAGTTTGCTACAACCTTTTCCCATCCTTGAGTGGAAGTGGCAAGTTGTAACCATGGATTTCATTACTAAACTTCCTAGGAATTCTAAGCAACATGATTATATTATGGTAGTAGTGGACAAGCTTACTAAAGCTTCCCATTTTATTCCAGTGAAGTCAGCGCACAAGGCAACCGACATTGCTAAAATATACATACAAGAAATTGCTAGGCTACATGGTATACCTAAGACAATTGTGTCTAACATATATTCCAAGTTCACATCGAATTTTTGGAGAGGGTTGTTCAAAGGAGATGGAACAAATCTAAACTTTAGCACAACATATCACCCCAAGACAAATGGACAAATAGAAAGGGTAAATCGGGTGATTGAAGATATGCTCAGGATGTATGTGATGGATAAACCATCAAAATGGGAAGACTACCTTCACTTTTTATAGTTTTCCTACAACAATGGGTATCAAGCATCTTTAAAGATGAGCCCATTTGAGGCACTTTATGGAAGAAAGTGCAACACACTCGTGAGTTGGGACAAACCAACAGACCACTCAGTGGTTGTGCCAAATCTGTTTCGGGAGATGGAAGAGAAGATGATGAAGATAAGGCATAACTTATAGGTTGCCCAAGACAAGTAGAAAAGTTGAGTAAATAAAGGTAGAAACCACAGAGATTTTAAAGTGGGCGACCACATGTTTTTGAAAGTAAAATACAGACGCAGTTCCCTGAAGTTGGGAAATTGTTCTAAGCTAGCAACACACTACTATGGGCCATTTGAAATCCTAGAGGGGATTGGCGCTGCCGCATTGCATGCATCCTTTTGTATTGATAATGTCTTCCATGTATCATTGCTTAAAGAATATGTACCTGATGCTAATCATATTATTGATTGGAATGTGATTCAGGTGGAGCCAGAAGGCGATTTTCAAGTGTGACCGATTTACACATTGGATCGAAAAATCAAACAGCTCCGGAATCGAGTCAGTAAAGGTCCAATGGACCTGGTACGGTCTCGAGGATGCAACTTGGGAACGTGAGGATGCTATGCAGGCAAAGTATCCTCATCTTTTTGAAATTTTGGAAGTTTTTTATGTATATATGTATATAATGCACCAAGGACAATGCATAAATAAGAGGGAAGGGAATGTAATGTCCCTAATCCGAACCCCATTTGTAATTGTACATATAGGATGGTGAGTCGTTGGCACCAAGTGTAAATGTAAATGTACATATAGGATGGTGAGTCATTGGCATCAAATTGTGGTTTTGCACGCACCTAAGTAGTGCGCGAGGTTTATTTGTCAAAGAAAAGAGTGTGGACATTCCATAGTGGTGCGTGCACCTAAGTAAGTGTGTATGGATTGCACACCAAGGGAAGGGTGCACACATTCCATAGTACTGTGTGCACCTAAGTAAGTGCACGAGGATGACCAAGTTATATGTGTGTGTGTGTGTGTGTGTGTGTGTGTGTGAGGTCAGAGAACCTGTGTGGTTATGGGGCTGGTGAGTCGGGAGGCAAATAGGCCAGTGCACATATCCTTGTAAATTGTAATCACACTCAAGTTATTAATAATATCACATCGTTGTGTGCTGATAGATTAGACGAAAAGGGACGGGGGGATAAAATCCATCGAAAAAGGGAAAGGTGAGGGCTAAGCCAAGCAGGCTTAAGTCCTAGGGAATATTTTATTAATATTTCTGAAAAGTGTAATTTATGGATAATTATTTATCCTAAGTTCTCGAGGGATGGGAACGAGTCACTAAGTGGCTAAAGTTAATTCTGAAGGAGACAAGTGTCCAATTTAAGGCATGCAATATATATTGTTGGCCTTAGCAAGTTGTCAGATCCGTGAGCATTCTCTTTAGGTGAGATATTTGTTGGGAATTGTTCCCTAGTGCTCTGAGACTTATTTTCCAACCTGTTGTTGAGTCCTTGGAAGGGAAGTGGGGTAACCAAAGGACTACTGAGCAAAGAAGGGGCACACTTCATGGGGTGGGACATGCATGTGAGGATTCAGGAATGAGGGACTGTAGACTAGTTGCAACAGTGGGAACTTTGGACTTAGAAATTTTGTTGTTAATCATACCCTAGCCTGGTATTAGGAATCCTTTTGCCTTGTTGGAGTTTAAGCCCCATCTCGAGGATGACCTGTTGCTAAAATTTTATGAGCAACAACATCTATGGATGGGATGAATGTTTGCGTTCTGCATGCAGTCGGTGACTTTCATAAAAGATAAGTGTTCTTTATGTGATTTTTTCATTCATTGCGTGCTTAATTATCTATGTCTGATATGGGTTCAATTCTTGTATTATGTTGCATATAAGTAATTATTGTTATTCTATATAATGTTGCTTACACATGTAAGTGCGGTATTGATATTCAATATTGTAGTTGTACATGTTGTGTATGATAGTTCTTATTCATTATTCGAGTTAAGCTAACTGTATAATATTGGTCATAAGTCTTTGAGGCGAAGTTAGATTGGTTGTGCATGCAAGGAAATACTATGTGTGCACAAGAGGCTGGATTCATTGTGCGCGCAGGGAAGCATATTGTACACACAATGAGAATAGAATTTGTGTGTGATGCCAGAAGGGTTGTGTGTGTAGTAGTGATCACATGTTCAGAGCGATTTACGCGCATAATGATGTTTTTGTGATCGAACTTTATGTGCGTGCAATTGTATTGTGTTACTTCCATTGTTAAAGGTTGTGTTAGAAGAGGAAATCTTGGGAGGCATGACCCAGTTTGGGGTCATGCACGTTACTTCAAGTATTTATGCACATACCTATGTTATAGAGTAGAATCTGCGCACTATATTTTGGGAGTAGTGTTGCTCATTTTGTAAGTGTTGGTAACGAGGGATGTTACAGTTTGGTATGAGAGCGATAAAAGTTGAGATTTATGTGGCGTGGCCTAGCCTGGGTGGCTAGGGACTTTACATAACAAGACCATATTGTAGTATGAACACACAAATGACCAGTCACATGATCTATTACTGATTTACGATGACAATTCAACCCAACATCCCTTTTCATATGCTAATGGAAAAGTTGATGCAATCACAATCAATTAGCAAGATGATTACACTTGCTCATGTTCTTCACGGGACAAGATTCCTATGAAAATATTGGATCCACATGGAGGTAGAGACAATAGACAATCTACAATTATACCCTTTTCATTTTCTTGCTTGTCATCACTCTAGTCATGGAAATCATTTTTTCCAATGTTAACCCTTCATGATTTCTAGAGGGACTTTTTTGGAGATTTTTCATCCTATTCATCTTACAACCATGTTTCTTCTCCAACTATGTTTTCCTCCTACCATTCAATTCTCCTTCCAGATATTCTTTGAGCAAAATATATCTGCTCTTGCGAAGTTCTAAATATTTTGCATCTCCATCCTCATACTTCACTTTGTGAAAACCCTGGGTTGAGTGATATTGTTTGACAACACAGGTATTCCAATAGAGGACAAACACCTTCAATAACCACTCACACAACTAGATCAAAGATCAACAAACCAATGTTTTTACGTGGTAAAACCCCTATGGGGAAACATCCACATCCCCAACCAACGTGGCCACTTGGAGAAATTTATTAATGCAAAAAAAAAAGAATACAGAGAGATTTAAAAGAGAGCTTGTCACAATCGATCATTGGAAAATGACCCTCCATGCTCTTTAAATAGAGATCATGGACCAGTCAAGTGCTAAGCCACAAATCAATGTAGTTGTTATGATTGAGGATAATATGAATCATCATATCACTCTATGTTGGGAACATATCGTGACCGTTGAATTAGCTAACTACAAATGCATAGTAAAGAAACACACTTTTACGTAATGACACATTAGACCAAGTTGATCTTAACTAACTCCTAAGTGTCTAAACATCCTAACATCCCCCCTTAAGAACAACTTGGGATAGGATTGAAGGATTTACAAAGGCGACACAATAGGGGAGGGAAGGAGGCATTAGATCGTATCCCCCCTTAATGACAACTTCATGAATTCCTAACATAGATTGAAGTTTGGAAAACTTTACTTCTGTAAGAGACTTTGTGAAAATGTATGCAACTTGATCTTCTGTAGGGAAAAAGAGCACTTCAATAACTCAATCATGAATGAGATTTCTAATGAAGTTCATGTGTATTTCGATGTGTTTGTTGCGTTGTTGTTGAATTGGATCTTTGGAAAGCTTGATGGAACTCTGATTGTCGCACTAGAGGGTGGTCGTATGTTACTACTGAAATCCAAACTCTAAATGGAATTGTCAAATCCATAAGGTTTCTTGAATTGCATTAACCGTTGCTCAGTACTCTGCTTCTGTTGAAGAAAGAACACTAGCCTATTTTTTCTTACAGACCCAAGTGTCAGGTCCTAAAACAAGGTTGAAAACACAACCTGCAATAGAATTTTGATCATCAGGGTCACCGGCCCAATAAAGGAGTCCCCCCTGAACTGTAATGTATCATGAACTGAATTGTACCCAAAACATACCGAAGTATCCTTTTGGCTGCTTTCCAATGGCTTTCATGGGGTGTTTGCATGTATCGGGCAACAAGATCAACAACAAAGGAAATATCATGATGGGTATGAGTGAAATATAAGAGGCTACCAACTAATTGATGGTACAAAGTAGCATCAACTTCGAGAGAAGTACAAGTGGCAACAAGTTTGACTCCATACTAGAAGGGAGAAGGGGATGGTTTTGAATCTTCCATTGGAAAGTGATGAAGAAGGTCACACACATACTTAGATTGGGAAAGAAAAATTCCTTTTGTGGTTTGCAAAACTTGAAGGCCAAGGAAATAGTGCAAGTAGCCTAAGTCAGTCATTTCAAAATTATTTTTAAGGCTGGTTTTCACACGATTTAAAAGTTTGGGTGACTACTAGTGAGGATAAGGTCATCAACATAAAGAAAAAGGATTATGATATGGTTTTCTTCTTTCTTGGTATAGACATTAGGGTCAGAATGACATCTAGAAAAGTTGGTATCAAGAAGAAATCTATCCATTTTGGCATACCAAGCTTGAGGGGCTTGCTTAAGACCATAAAGATATTTCTTAAGGAAAAAAATAAGCTAGAGTCATTTTGGACATATCCAAGAGGTTGTTCCATATAGATTTATTCTTGCAAATCCCCATGCAAAAAGGCATATTTAACATCCATTTGATGGACCTCCCATTTATGTGAGGCAGTACGGGAAAGAACAAGGCGAATGGAATTCATTTTGGCTACAGGGGAAAGGTTTCATTATGGTCAACTCCTTTAACTTGAGAGGATCCTTTGAAAACTAACTAGGCCTTGTGTCTTTCAAAACTTTCATCTGATGCATACTTAGTTCTATAGACCCATTTACATCTAACAAGTTTTCTTCCTTTTGGAAGAGGTAAAAGATGCCAAGTATCATTTGTCATTAAAGAATGATACTCTTCATTCATTATTGTATCCCAATATGGATGACCTGAAGCTTATGCAAATGTCTTTAGATCACGAGTCTTTGAAACTTGAGCCAAAAGCGAAGAGGCTCGCTGGAATTGTGAACATGTTCGACATTGATTTGAAGGATCACCGACAATATTACCAACTGCTTCTCGAATTGAATGGACCCATTTGGGAAGTGGTGGTACTGGTGCCGGTTCATGTTCAATGGACTCATCTGGAGGAAGGTGAGCAGGCAGAGGTGGATTTTCATCCTCATTATAATCATCTGAAGAAGAAGAAACCAGAATAGGAACAGAAGATGACACAAATGTTGAAGATGGATCGTAGGTCAAAGAAGGCATAAACATCGAATTAGGCTCGCAGGCCAAGAGATTTTCATCAAATTTAACATCTCTTCTAATAATAATTTCATTGGAAAGAGATTGAAGAAATCTATAACCTTTGACATATTTACAAATTCCAACAAAAATACCCTTCTCACTTTTAGGTTGTAAGTATTTCCTTTTCTCGTTAGGAATATGAGCCCATGCTACACTGCCAAATACATAGAAGTAGCTTACATCTGGCTTAATTTTATTTCATGCTTCTTCTAGTGTTATATTTTTAAGAGCCTTTGTGGGAGTGAGATTTAATATGTAATTTGCACAGTTAATGGCTTCCACCCAATAATTAAGACTTAATCCCTTATATTGGATTATATAATTAGCCATTTCTTTTAAAGTGTGATTCTTTCTCTCAACAAAACCATTTTGTTGTGGTGTATATGGAACAATGTGTTGCATTTGGATTCCCTGTGCAGTGTAGTAACTTGTAAAATTGGTGTTCACATATTCACCTCCATTATTTGTTCTTAACCTTTGAAGTTGATGACCAAATTGTTTTTCTAAAATGACCTTCTAGGCCAAAAACTTGTCAAACACTTCACTCTTAAGTTTTAAGAAGTAAACCCAAGTGAGTTTGGAAAATTCAACAATGAAAGTTAAGAAATACTTGCAACTAGAAAAAGAAGGAGAAGAAAGTGGAGCACACAAGTCACCGTGAACAAGCTGCAAAGGGGTCAAGGCATGCCAAGAGGCATGCTTGTCAAAATTGTCCCGATGATGTTGTTCGAGAACACTACCAACACAAACGCCATCTCTGCAAGAAACAAGAGGAAGACAAGTCATCATCTGTTGATAACATAGTTGTTGCAATGAGTGATAGTTTAGATGACCAAACCGCTCATGCCAAATCTTGCTCAAGTCATCGCTATGAGCAACAAAAATTGATGGAAAGGATGATGACCCAAAGTTGTCAAACTTGTACAACCTAGTAATATCATCAACAATTCCAGTTGCAAGAACATGCTTACGATCTTTTAAATCCTTAATTACAACTTGGTGAGGTGAAAACTCTATGATTTTACCTTCACCTGAATGAGTAATTTGAGATACTAACATAAGGTTGCAGGAAAGACTTGGAACACATAATACATCCTTGAAATGACCATTATCTACCTGAACTATTCCAGACCCTACAACACTAAGAGAGCTATCATCACCAACAAATATGTTCTTGGTATTACATTCATTAAGAGAAGAAAATATAGCTTTATCATTAACCATATGATAATATGCTCTAGAATCAATAAACATTCATCAAAAGAAGAAGTAGAAGTTGCATTGAAGGAGAAACTAGAAGCAGAAAGTGCATGTCCACGAAAAGAAGAGTTATAAGAAGAAGAATCAATATTGATGTTTTGCTTCTTCGTCGATGCTTCCAAACCTTCCATATTCTTAAAATATTTGGACTCCACAAGACCATATTTCCCACAAAAGTTGCAATGTTTGTCGGTCCTCTTATTTTTAGATTTTGCTCCTTTGTCACCATGAGGAGAAAAAGCCGACGAAGAGGATTTGGGACCCTTGTTTTGCTTGTTGTTGTGGCGAGGATGTTTCTTCTTGGGATTCTTGGATATATATTTATGGTGTATCACTAAGGTGTTGTTGGATGTACCTGTAGTGTTGATCAATCCAAGTTGCACAAGCTTATCTTGCTCTCGAATTAGAGAATCACAAAAGGACTCAAGAGAGGGTTCTTTATAAGCACTCCCTAGAGATTCTCTAGTGGCATAAAAGGTAGATACAAAAACATAATATGCACTACCTATCTTAGAAAGAATAGCATATATGCATCGATCTTCCTTCAGATCTAGTTCACATTCTATACACAAAAGTATAAGTGTTTTGAACTTAGACAAGTAATCTTCAATGCAAGGAAAATTGAAAATATGAAGTTTGATATAGTTATATCCAAGAATAGGATGAAAATAACATATGGAATAGAGACCACATTGTAGTATGAGCACACAAATGACGAGTCACATGATCTATTATCGACTTACGATGACAGTTCAACCCAACATCTCTTTTCATATGCTAATGGCAAAGTTGATGTAGTCATAATTAAGTATCAAGATGATTACACCTACTCATGTTCTTCATAAATTATTCATTGCTTTGACTTGATTTGTCTCACATGTTCGGTGCAACCATTATTATAATACTCACTACTTCTTTCTTCATTTTGTGGATCCTTCAAGAATTATACACTTTGAAACCTAGGATCATTTTCGCTAATACTTTGTCCCACTTTTTGTTACATTACCAATAAATAGTCAATGTCTATCTTGTGATGGTAAGTAGTATAATGTTCTTCCCTTCCACTCGATATCCTTCAAATATTTAGGAGCCTTATGAGAAAATTCCCTGGTTGTAATTGCCATAAATGCATAGCCCTTATTCTCCTTTTTCCCTAACATGTCCTTAGCCGAATCTATTTTAAGAAAACAAATCCTTAATGCAACACAATTAATTGATTATAAAATTATTCATGGTGCACAAATTTACTAACCCAAAAACATCCCAAAAAATGTTTAGTGCATTTTACCTCATGAATCTCATGATATGTTTCATTGTGACCTCTCAAATATTCTTTCGAACCCTCATGGGATAAGATACCTATGAAAATATTGGATCCACATGGAGGAAGAGACAATAGATAATCTACAATTATACCCTTTTCATTTTCTTGCTTGTCATTACTCTAGTCAAGGTAATCAAGTTTCCAATGTTATCTATTGACGATTTCTAGAAGGACATTTTTGGAGATTTTTCATCTTATTCATCTTACAACCATGTTTCTTCTCTAACCATGTTTCCCTCCTACCATTCAATTCTCCCACCAGATCTTCTTTGAGCAAAATATATCTTAGCTTATGAAGATCTAAATATTTTGGATCCCCATCCTCATACTTCACTCTGTAAAAACCCTGCGTTGCGTGATATTGTTTGACAACAAAGGTATTCCAACAGAGGAAGAACACCTTTAGTAACCACTCACATAACCAGATCAAAGATCAAGACAACAATGTTTTTACGTGGTAAAACCCTCGTGGGAAAACATCCTTGGCCCCAACCAACGTGGCCACTTGGAGCAATTTATTAATGAAAAATAAAAATATTACAAAGATATTTACAAGAGAGTTTCTCAAAATTGATCATCAAAAAATGACCCTCCATCCTCTTTAAATAGAGATCATAGACCAATTGGGTGTTAAGCCACAAATCAATGTCATCGTTAAGATCGAGGATAATATGAATCATCAGATCACTCTATGTCAGGAACATATCGTGACCGTCGAATTACCTAACTACAAATGCATACTAATGCATACTAAAGAAACACACTTTTACCTAACAACACATTAGACCAAGTTGATATTAACTAAACCCTAAGTGTCTAAATATCCTCACATATATGATCCAACCTTCCAAATAAACTATGTGTAACCTTAAAAGATCTATGCACAAACCTCCTGACCAAATCCTACCCCTTAGAAGGACCAAATGTTTTGTTTGGGGAATGTGTGAACTTGAAAAACCGACACCATTTAAATTTTTTACATTATCGAGACCATGCTCAAAATAAAATTCAAAATGAAGACTAAACCCCAATTGGCTTACCACTTTGTCACATACATTTTCTATTGCATAGGAAAATAAGTCAACCAATCATGCAGAATGCTATGTTGAAGGAAAACCAATAGTAGTCTATTACAAGCTACGAGTGTCTATAGCAATTAGTGTGACAAAAAGTTGGAGCTATTCGACACCTACTAAAGAGGTTGTTGAGACTTATGCAAAGGTGGTTGGAAATCGTTCATGTCCCAATTCAAGATCAAAACCAGTAGTACAGTGAGCACATGAGCTAGTTCAGACAATAAAAGGAGCTCAGAGTAGCTATAACAAGGGTAGCACTATCTTACTTTATTTGAGGCCAAATGATGGATTCAAGGAGAAATTCTTCAATTAACAAAGAGAGAGAGAACACATAGAACGATTTTCTCCCAAAATTGAGAGATAGTGAGACGCGTTTTAGGAGATATGCATGAGTAGTTCTTTAGGAAATATAAGTGTATTTTCTATTTGTGTAATTTTTTACTTCTTAAATATTGAAAATAATTTTGGAAAAAGCATTCCAATGTTATGGATCTTAAACTGGAGTGATCAAAAAGATTAACATTACAAAATTGAATCGTTTAATATTTTTAATAATTTTTTACTTTTAAATATTGTGGAAATAATTTTGGACAAAGCATTCAAATGTTGTAGATCTTCAATTAAACTAGGGTGGCCAAAAGAATGAGTGTTAGAAAATTGAATGGTTTTATACTTTTAATACCCTTAATGTTTTGGTTATAAATTAATCCTTTGACTTGTGTTCCAAAATTGATTGGATTAGTTTTTTATGAAGATAAATTTAATTTATGATGATGGTTAAAGTTCACTAAGACTAAAATTGGGATCTTAATAAAGGTAAAAAAATTATTTGGTTTTCTTTAAAAAATGATTTCTACGTTCGAAAAGCTTTAAGAGAAGCATTCCTAAATCACCATAGCTTTGATGAGTTAAAAGGTTAAGAAGGTTAATATCATAACAAATATTTTGAAATTGTGATTTGATGTGGGTGTACATAGGATCTTCTAAGAGAAAGTGTTTTTCATCTTCAACCCTCTTAGTGTCACACAGATAATTAAGTTTTTGTTTTGTTTGCTAGTTTGTCCGTGACCTGTGGGACTAACATGTGGCTGAGAAACCGTGACTCAGGGGCATCTAAGCCGTCAAAATCACCCTGGGATTGCACTCGTATTGAGCCACACCAACCCTTAACATGGCTGGATTTTTTGTCCCTGCAGGTTTCAAACCGGTGACTTTAACATCACGGAGTGCCTTAACAACACACTCCATCACCGACTGTCCTACACCTCGGGGAATTTCAAATTGAAGGAAATGGGGGTGGGCTTTGATCCACTTGTGTGTGCACGGGTCATGATATCATTTAATATAATATCTCTGGGTGCAACCACACGTTCGACCACTACCTCAAGGTGCCTCCATGGATTTAGGTTAGGGCCTTACAGGAATTGAACCTTGCCCAAGGGTGAAAACTCCTCGCTTTCCACCATTAGATCCAACCCCTTTGGGCCACACAGATAATTAAGTTAATCTAGTTAATGTTAAGTTAATTTGTCTATTTTTATTCTTTAAAAAACTTAATTTAATTACAAAATATAATTTAAATTGTGACATAACATTCTATGTATGAAAATTTAAATCATTGTTCATTTTCATATGAAAAAACTAGTTAGTTTAACTTGTCAACACATAAGGGTTAAAATGACATTAACCCTTCAAATTGAAATATGACTCTTCCCTTCAAATTTGATCTCTAGTGGTGAGTTTTCTATTTTTATTTTTTTTATAAAACTGAGGAAATTTATATTAAAAAAACTGTGTTATAGACAGAGGAATAGTCATTACATCTTTAAAAAAAACCTCGAAAGTTCAACCTCAGGCTCTATGTTATCAATGTCTGAGAAAATCCAAACTATTGTCCCTGAGTTGGAATTATTATTGCTATAGAGCCTAATATACCATCTATAGAATAAAGCAAGAATCAAAATATAAAAGAATAACATATTGTTTAATTGTTGTCTGAAGGTATTCCATCCTTAACTTCCTCATCAAATCCCGGTGGCGAATTAAGATCTTGGAGGTTAGTGGGAGGAGTTGGAGATGACGCCTCATCTAAAATTGCCTGAGTGGTTGTTTATGGGCTTGGGGAAGTAGGTCTGGAGCATATTTCCACGACCTCAATGTGAATGGATTCAACTTCCTCCCTTAACTGTTGTAGACCTTGTCTCTACGCTATCCACAAGTCCATTGTAGATTGCCACTGTGTGGAGGAATTTTGCAAGCTTATTTGCAGAGAAGAAACCCAATTGACAAGTTCCTCTTGATCATCTTCCTGAGGCTCACCACGCCACCTAGAAACATTCGTCCTCCTATTGGCCATGTTATCCTCTCACTCTCCTATCCAAATTGCTTATGAGACTGATTTCAAATGCGACTGAACTGAGGGAACTACTTCTAAAGCTAACCCTTCCTTTAATTATATACTTATGTAACACTCATACTTCGAAATTCCTTGAGAATTCACAATGAAAATTTGTTTTCGGGAGATAAATCTACCCCCCGGTAAATGCATGAACCGCTGCATACCTCCATGACCTCCAGAAAGATTTCCACTCATGTGACAAGACTCTATCTCTACAAACCCATCATTACTAGCATTGGATGAGGGAATTTAGGAAAGAAGTGATGCTAGAGGGGTACAAGATCATACCCATTCCATTAACTCAGACATTTTAACCACCCACATAATCGACCAAGGGAGGAAGGACAATAAGGATCGCTTGTGTGATATAACTCTAGACTCTGGAAATGCATGGAGTGAAACGTGGGCATAGCCACCTATCCACAGTGCCAACCCGGACGAGCCCTTGCTTATGTTTCCATCCATCAAATCTAACCACCCCCAAATATGGAAAATATATCGTGTTTGGTGAAACTTTATTCCCTTGGCTGGTGGTTCCCTCCCATGGGACAAGATTTTTATGTGACTATCCTTAGTATCTTGCATTAGGGGATAGAATGATGTGCGTGAATCTCCTCCCGTTTTCTCCTTTGTGGTCGGATGGGGACCCTTCTCTTCACACAGATCCGCAGGTATCATCTGCGCTCCCTGAGTTGCTGCTGGTTCGGTTGACGACTGGGATCGTTTTCTTCTTCGCGTGGGCTCGACTTTTCGGTGCTCACAACCTCTGATCACATAGTCGTTCCATTGGTGTTTGTGCTGTGAGCAGATATGGTGGTTTCGAGTTGTTGTCTTGCTTATGGGTGCAGTTGCAGGGGTGTTGCATGGTGTTTTCCTTCTCAGATCTGTGTTTCTCTTGGAGAGGTCTCTTTTTTATTTCATTTTTTACTTTTTGGTTCCTCTCTCTGGGTTATTCGGTTGTTCAGGGTTTGATGTATGCTCAGATATGGCTCCTTTTGGTGGCTGTCGATGTCTTCTTCTATTTGGTCGGGGTTATGCCAGAACTTTGAGGTCCTTTCCTTGGGAGTGCGGTGAGGCTCTGACACTTTGAGGTCCTTGGAGTGGGCGTGCAATTCTTGGTCTTACTGCTGCCGGTAGGGAATTTCTTTTGCGTTTCTGCTTTCTGGCTCTGCTGATGTGTAGGTTTTCATACCTCTCTAACCTGGTCCTTCCGGCCACCAGGGTCTGTTTGGATTGCACTATTAGGGGGTTTATTCTGTGACGGGCTCCTTGTTCCGGGTTTTCCAGACTTTTAGGGGTTTCTTTCAGTTCTTGTCTCTATTTTTCTTCTTTGGGATTTCCAACCAGTTCTTTCTTGTCCCTTTGGGATCTCTATACCTAGGACTAGGTTGTGCCTTTGGCACCTACATAATGTAGTTTGGATCTCTTCAGATGAATAGAATTATGCTTTTTTTCTGAGGAAAAATAAATAAATAAATAAATATATATATATATATATATATATATATATATATATATATATATATATATATATATATTATTCCAATACAATATTATTTTTTTATTTAAGTTAAATTGCCATTCATTAAAAAATATTAATTTCCAAAACATAAAATCATTGTAAAATGAATTTGTTTTTAATCAAACTTAGTTTTGGTTCAATGGAAAATGGTTGCGTACACCATGTTGAATTTAAATCATCTTGGAAAATGGTTATGTAAACAATGTTGAATTTAAATCATCTTTGAGTGTATATGTAGGTATCTACCATAGAAGCAATATCTCTATCGATATGAAATTTTAGTTTATGAATCGAATGTGATTGTTTGGGCATCAAGAAATTTAATGAGATTGCTAAAGCCTATGAAGGCAAACTGCAATGGTAGCTCCTAGGAGGTTTAGAGGCAATTGAGTTTTTTCATGATTGTAACATATAGCAAGATATTGTCAATTATAATTTTATGATGTTTTAATATTTTAGGTTTCTTTTTTGTTGTGTGTTGTGTTGTTATTTCTATATCAAAATCCATCTATCTATAGAAAATGTTATTATTCTTTATTGATGTGGAAAGACTATATAAATAGAAGTCATTTCGAATTATGTGAAGGCATCTTAATAAGCTAAACATATTTATGTATAAATCACTCCATTATTTGGTTGTAAATTAATGTAGTTGAGACATTGATGGTGTAAACATAGTGTCATATTTTACTAATAAACGAACTATCAATATAGGGAAAACACCTTGTCGTGAAGGTTTTTTTGGAAACTCCCCCAAAAAATTCTCCCTTCTTCGTTTATAGTGGGGATGAGAGGCTAGAAGTTTTAGCAAATTTTTTTTGTTTGGTGTGCTTAAATCCTCTTAGGAAACCCAATGCACTCACATATAGGGTGCAGTGGTGTGTTCCCCTTATAGGTGCACCAACAATCATCATTAATGTTCCGTAATAAAATATCAATTTAAATCAATTCCAAGCATGCTCTCCTCGGTGCATCTTTGAATAATAAGCACAACGTTGCGTCACTATATAAAACACATGAAATAAGGTTTGGGCATTTGTTATACAATATCATTTTTCATTAAAAAATACAAAAACTCATTGGTGTGCTCCCATGCACCGGTATGTTCTCGCCATAAGTTCACTGGAGGTCGTTATTATTATATCATGATAAAACTGTAGTTTGTGCATCTTTAAACCATAAGCACACCGACGTGTCCTTATATAACACACACCAAATAAGATTTACCTTTTTTTATACAATATCGGTTTTATTTTAAAAAAGTATAAAAGTTATCAATGCACTCCCATATAGGGCACACCAGCGTGTTCCCACTATCAACACATTAGATGTCATTATTACTATTTCATGATAGAATATTGGTTTAAATAAATTACAAACATACTCTAACTAGTGTGTCTTTACATTGTGAGCACACTGATGCATCTCCATGTAAGAAGCATCGAATAAGGTTTAGAAATTTTGTTATAAAATATCGATTTGTATTTAAACAAATTAGAAAAACTTATTGGCACATTTAATAATTTGTGCACACACTCGTGCATACTAACTAATATTGCACCAACTTATAAATTTTTAGAACCTAGGAGGTGCACTTGGAACATATGAACGCACTGATGCATCTCACTATCAGGCACATCGAGGTAGGGTAATTTTTTTTTAAATTACCAAATAGTAATTTCATTTTCACTTTCTTTCGGTGCTTCAAACCATACAAGCACTCATGCTCACCATGCCTATATGACCACCTCATTGTCAATGCTACTGGATTTCTAGATTCCTTCACTTCCTCGATGGATTTGGTTCATTTTGTAATTATGAAAAACGATACCAAATTTTCATTTTTTCTCTACACAGAAACTATGCCTCAACAAGGAAGAGACCAAGTAAATTTATTGTTATCTGCTCATTTACCATTTTATCGGTTTAAAGTATAAAATTTGGCTTTAAATTACTTATTTTTCAAATAGTAATAAGAAAAAAATTCACATGATGCATTCAAGCAGTTTTGATCACACTAAAATGTGCAATACATCCCTACAAGATGCACCATGCGCAATGCATTTGATCAAATAGAGTGCAACATTGAAACCAAAATATATTATAAATAAATAAAAAATAAAAAAACCTTTTTTTTTCACTACTCTATATAATATTATGAGGCATCATTGCCAATGATCCTATATATTATAAGCGCACCATTTTGTTGTTCTTGTCAGTGTTCCAGGAAATGTTTAGAGGCACCATTCTCGATTCTTCCATACATACCAAGAGAACCATATAGTCAATTTTTAAATATACATTTTCCTGCACTTAATAATGCACTTGGAAATGCATGTTGGCACCATAATCTTTGCTTTTGTACATCAAACACACACTGGTAATCAAATCAAGTACATTAAATATTTCTGGACTTGTTGATGTGAATTAAGACTAATGGGATTACCATGATCAATGCACCTATTTAAATAGAGCACACCATTGAAGCCAAAGAATAAAAATGATTCCGACATTTTTTCCAGTGCTCTATATAATATTAGAAGCAACATTTGCAATTCTCTAATATATTGTAAGCACAATGTTGAGTACAATTTTAATAACACAAGTTTCTCACATTTATTGGTGCACTTGTACTTGTAAGCAAGCACCGTAACTAGTGCCCGCTTGTAACACCCCATTTTAAACCCTTGATTATATGTAATTAATCATGATTAATGATTGCCATGCCATGACATATAAACATTGTAAATTTGTTACTGTTTAATTGGAAAATGCCAACCAAATGACTGATGGGTGAAGCCTTAAAGTACTGGCCATGATACCACGAGAGGGATTAGTGAGGGGGCAGAGAAAGGGGATTCATGTGCAAAATATCACAAGTCACCTTGATGAATGATGTATAGAAATAACCATAATTCCTCTAACTTGCAGCTGAAGCAAATAAGTTAATGAGAGGGGTTGGCAGTTGAACAACCAACCACATTAGAGGAGAAGAGTTGGATGAACAAAGGGTACCTCCACCTCATTCCCTGGATTGAACATATTTCTTTTGATATAAGAAAGAATGCACGGGTGCCTGTAAGGGAAGACATGAGAAGGTGCAAAGAAAGAGCAGTTCAAAGTGGAAGGTTCGAAGTTTTGGTCTTGGGAAGGAACAAAATGCAAAGAAGGTTGTGCTTGCATGAGAGGAGAACTCGTGCAACTAAAGAAAATGCTTGTGTAGGATCAAAGAAAGCTCCAATATACTGACTGCATACACAAGATATGAATGGTCATGCTGGAGCAGAGAAGACCCAGAATCAAGATTGGAGCAAAAGAGGGCCACATGCTTGATGCTTGTTGGAAAGAAACCGACACTGAAAGGGGAGGGAATTGAGGGATAGTGTAACTATGAAGGGACTCTCTTGTGCAGAGGAAATCAAACTAGGAAGGCATCCGATAAGCCTCATGGAGGTCTTGAGCTCGGTGGGAAAGAGGGGAAACTTTTGTTGTTGCTAGTGGAGTGGAGGAGAGTAACCTCCATGATCCATTCCTTGATTGATTGAGTCAATTGTGAGAATCCCCTAGTGGTATCATGACCTGGAATGTTGTTGAAGTGACTGATTAGTAGAGCCTATGGTTGGGTGGAAAAGCACTCACCCATAGTTAGTTAGGCTCGTTAACTTCTTTATCAAACAAATAAGTATTCATATGCTCTATGTATAGAGTAAAATGAATGGTCARTGCCTGTAATTGCTTCATAAATGTGCATGTTTGTAAATGAATTGAATGGTTGTTTCATTGCAAGCCCTTGTGTTGAAGTAACTATGAAACTATATGGAAATGTGCATATCTTGTGCATTTGAACATAMGAACTCTGTAATTTGTTATGAAATATAGAAGTAATTCCATATTGATATAATGGTTATAACTACATGGTCATGAGAAAGAATCTATAAGGAAACTAAAATACTATATGGCTACAATTCTTATGTACATAGTAGTATAACTGTTGTACTGGGCCTTCCTATGGAATGGGAGCCAGATCTATCAGTGAGAAATAGGGTGAATGGAGAGTTTTAAATTCCCTTTAAAAGGGTTAATGAATTTTCTATAATGTGGTGGAGGAGAGAGTCGATAACCTCATGTCCTCCCTTATCCATTGTGTTAGCGATATTTCTTGTAAGGGGGTTAGAATGCAAAGAATGGGTTAAAAACCCACTTGTCCTAAGTTCAGGATGCGAATGCGTCCATGTTTAAACGAGAAGTGGATCTGGACGACAGGCATCCGTGTGCCCAGATCAACGGTGTACATGAAATTCC
>JASDQU010506356.1:0-29325 GCA_032191745.1 Picea mariana | reverse complement strand
TTATGTGTTTACTTTTTTACATTTACCTAATCATATTTAAAAATTACTTTGATAGCTAACTGATTGCCACCTAAGTGATTAACAAAAATTAAAATATTAACACCAGATAAATGAAGCTCAACCGTTTATTTGTTAATCAATAATAAAATTTAATATATTCTTTTAAGGATTCTTTCATCTTATCAACCTTTGGGCGTTGATCAACCACAATTATGTGGCTGTCCTAGTTTTACCTTTGCCAATACAATATTCAAAATTTGCTCCAAATACATCCCATAGTCACTGATTAACCCAAAAAAAAAAGAGGGAAAGTGACAATCTATAATCCAAAATTGAAGTTTCAAATGTGATAAATGAGGAAATATGTATTCACCTTCCATTTGCTTGACGATGTAACCAGAAATATCTGCGGCTTTTTTCAGTGCTTCCTTCCTTTCTGCCAGCACTCCACCATTCCGTTGGTGGTATCGAAGGGCTTGGGCAGAAGGTCCGGTCCCTTCAATGTCACGAAGGTCTTTAGGCTCAACGTCACAAAACATGGGTATAATGGTAGTGGTGCGCTCCTGAGATGATCTCAAACTCCAACACAGTTCGTCCAAACACCAACGTGATTCGGCATATTTCTGAGAAAAATGACGATATGAATGGAGGCACTGGAAATGGCTCCTTGGATAGCATCGTAGAGAGTAGATCCTCCCCGAAGTTCCTTCGCATCCAGAAAGACGCGCAACCCACAGTGCCTGAGACGATGGTAGATGAGGCTGGCATGAGTGAGCTTGGCGTCAGGTCCTCTGTGGTTTATGAAAACCTGGTATGTTTCAATCTGTAAGGGCTCCCGTTTCACCATTCTCCATACATCATTCACAATGTTCTCCAAAAACTTTCCATGGTCACTAGAAACCAAACAGATAGTCATAGTTGCAATTAAGGTTAGGGAAAGTGAGAACATTTTTAGATGAATCCGAAACTCTTGATAGAATAAACATACTGTGCACAATGTGATAAATGAGTAAAGTATGTGTTCACCTTTCATTAGTTTTGAGGACAAAACCAGAAATGTCTGCGGCTTCTCTGAGGGACGCCTTCCATCCCGCCACCTCTTCGATGGTGACTCTGCCTTGGTGGTTTCGAAAGGCCTCGGCATAACGTCTCCACTCAATCTGACGAAGCTCAGCACGCTCAACGTTCGAAAACACGGGTAGAATCGTGCGCTCATGAGATGATCTCAAAATCCAAGACAACTCATCCAAGCACCAACGTGATTCAGCGTAATTCTCCGAAAAAATGGTAACGTGAACGGAGGCACTGCTAATAGCTCCTCGTATAGCAGAGAAGAGGGTATCTTCCGTGCAAAGTTCCCTCTGATACATGAAGACTCGCAACCCACGGCTTGTGAGACTATGGTAGATGAGGCTGGCAAGAGTGTTCTTGGTGTCAATTGTCCTGTAGTTTATGAAAACCTGGTATGCTGCGGGCTCTGGAACTTGCTCCATACTGAATACCTCTTATCCATAGGATCGGCTCGGGCGACCGATGAAGCAAAAACTTCCCCTAGGAGAGTAATAAAGAAAGGCAATTGCGAGCAGAGAAGATGGAGCAGAGCGGACAGCTGTAAATCACGTTTCACCAACTAGTCAAACAACGTTGCACAATGAAATTTATGGACTAGGTATTCGTCAATTGTTTGAAAAAATGTCCGGTAATGGGTGGGGTGAGAAACCGCCTACAATACCCATGGCGAAGGCCCACTCCTAACGTCATGGGCGGTGATGATTAAGTATAAAATGTTGACATGATTCTTAGTTCCCCGTGGAGCATGTTGATAAGGGCCAAATTAAGTTTCAACTTCCACTTGAGTATTTTATTTGGGTTGTTGAAGTAACACTATGGCCAAGTTAGGATTATTCGGGCCAACACCAGAGTCAGGACTACTTTTGAAATGATTAGATTTGTGAAATGTTTATTTTTGAATTTTTGAATTAAATTACACTTATTTTATATTTCATATTTGGTTTTGTTTTATATGAAGTTTAAGTTACAAGTTACAATAAAAAGATTATAAGTACAACATATGCACATGATTTTTTTAAAGTAAAATGACTATAATGATTATCACAACAGTTAATTCGCTGCTGAGAACGTCGAAAGGTATCCATTGAGAAATGCGTGCCCCCAATATAAACATTTTGTTGTACTGTTTAATCTTTCTTAATTATCTAAATGTGGCAATTATATATCCTTACAGTAATTTTTTAATGTGATTAGGTAAATGTTAAAAAGTAAACATGTTAACGGATGCCTTGATAAATGCAAGAAAGTTATGAACAATAAATCTGACCCATTGATTTTGGAGGACGACTAAGAATATGCCAACATCTTCAATGCATAGTCATTAGATTAGGGTTTAAGGTTAAATAAGATTAAAAGATCATTAATTGTGCCCATTATAAAAAATATATTAATTGTGCAAAAATATATTAAATAAATTAATATTCAAAACTTGTAATTCTTTTTATTGTGATGAACATTTTAAATGTAGAAATTGCTAATAGTCTATAGGTATTGAATCTGTGTTTACCATAAGATATCTTGAGAAGAAACAAAACTCAGTTAAAAAATGCTTTCATTTCTCACTCTGTTATATATATTAATTATATATATGGACAGAGAAGTGAATTAAATCTTACTCCTTTGAAAATAATATGTATTTCTAGTAATTGTCGCATAATCAATATATTAATTATATATGGACAGAGAAGTGAATCAAATCTTACTCCTTTGACAATAATATGTTTTTCTAGTAATTGCTGCATAACATTTATGTTTATTTTACTATAACATTTGCTATTCAGATTTAATTTTTAATTTGCAACAATAAAATTTAATTTTCGATTTTCAATAATAAAATAAATCTTATACTTTGCTCTGTCCCTACCAGATACTAAGGTTTTGATTTGCTCTGTTTGAAGTCACCCCATTAATGCTGGCAAAGGGATTCCTCAAAACTTGTGTCACCAGCCTTTCCACTTAGCTCCACATGCAGATTATACAGCTATAACTTGCCAGGCCAGGTACACGTACACCAAGACTAGTTGTCACCTTGTGAATTCATGTTTTTTAATTATAAGTTTAAGCCACAAAGCATGGTTCAACCGACTCAAAGTATGGTGTTGGATCAATGAGAGAGAATACCTATCACGAGGATCTTCTTCTCTATCGAGGATCTTCTTCTCTACCTCTATGAGCACTTGGATCTCGCTCATCATAAGGTTTAGAATCGTAAGGTAGGTTTGTTCCCATCGTTTGAGTTTGCATTTTTTGTTTTAGATATTTAGTGTGAGGTGTTTTCTCTTTTAAAAATAGAAATATGAATAGAATTTATATAAGTTAATCATCGTTTTGTTTATAAAATCAATATTCATTTTTCAAGGAAGGATAAAAAATTACTAAAGCTTCTCCATAAAAGTAAAACATCAATTAGCCAACAATTCTCACAAACATGCATAATATGTAATTATATTATGTGTAGGGCATAACTCTTAACTCTCTCATCAAGTATCTAATTATCATATTATCTGTATGCCACAACTCTAAACTCCCTAGTCAGTTGCAAGCCATTTGTATGCACTTAAAAACACATAACAAAAAAATACACAGAAGTACAATATTCAACATACAATTGCGAGTATATTAAGAGCTCTATTAGTTGCACTGTAAAGAAAGTACAATATCTTCATCACCTATTTGAATGTTTGTGATGATGCCCTTGGTCGCCCTTGTCATGACCAACGAGTGATGAGTTCAAAGGATTAAATTTAAAGACAAAGTAACAGTATAATAACAATAAGCTTTAGTAACAACTTTTTGCAACAAAATGAGCTCAACAAACTTCTTGATCATAGACTGAGATGGAGTAACTTGTAAGGAGTAGTAGGGGGCAATCATCCTTTCTTTAATGGGATGCATCCAACCAATTAGCAACAAAAAAAGCATAGTTAGAAACTGGGCACTACATATGTCACTGAAGTGAATACTTGTTTCTTGTTGGAATATATAATTCCTATTTATCTAATATGCTTGCTAATGTACTGAGAAGTAGAGTCAATCTCTAAGTGAGTTTTGTGATTTTATTCTTAGGAGGTTGTTTGAGAGTCGGATTTGTGAGATCCATGTTTGGTGTGTTGTTGAGATATTATCTCAACCTCTCCATTTATATTTGGAATAAGTTAGATCTGATAACAACCATTGAGCTCAATATAATGAGTCATAAACCATTGTACAAATATTCATTGATTCATTAATTCAATAGAACTTTGTGTTCACAATCATTTGTCTCTACTCTCCCATTTTATCAGGGTATCAGAGCGTTAGGTCTGGGCTTGACTCCCTCACGGGAGGCCTACGAATATGCGAAGAGTAGAGTAGCTTGTTGCATGTTCATCTCTTGTGTTGTGTATGTATTTCGGGTGAGTTCTTTGTTTTGGTATATTATTGTCCGATGTTGTCGCTCTAGAAAGGAAGGCCTCGTTACCCAGGAAAAATCATTGCTATGAAGTATCCCTTCCCACACTTGTACGTTGTGAAGAATCATGTGAAGAACCATTGTAATCGCTTCTTGTTGAATGAGCATTAGTGTGAAGAATCATTGTAAAGAATTGTCATGGAATCATTAATCGTTGCTTGGTAATTGCAGCCTGTGTGGGAGGGTCCGTAAAATCCAGTGGAGAAAGAGCTACCATGAGAGCAGTCGTTGTGTGAAGTTTGTCAAAATAGATTTTTTGCAGTCACGGAATCGTTGCCACACTATCGATCGTCATTTTCCCATGTAGAGAGGACCTGCTTCCATTGTATGCAGTTATCAAGTAAGCTCGTGTGAAGAATCAAATTGCTACAAGACATGTAAAATTGATGGAGAGTTGTATGATTGTTGTCTCAGAAAGTTTGCAATCTACTAGTGGTGTTGTCGCTTATTGTTGGAGTGTTGGTTGATCGCTGACCATGTGGAGGAATCACATTTGCTGAGGTATCACCGATCTGATTTTTTGTTGGTTTGTGTTATTTGTATGTAGTTGTGAGTTACCAAATGCTTCTTTGAAATGTTTTGAAATTATTAATCATTGTTGAAAGTCGTTTATTGTGAAGAGGCCGTGATCCAGATGGATCTCGGTGGCCATCCACCTTTTCCACTGAATCACCATTTTGAGCCTGTGGTTTTGATAAACCATAACATTCACCCTTTTGATGGGGAATGGAATGTAATGTCATCTTCATTTGTTAATTACATACATCATATAATGGTCTTATGTACATGCATACAAATTAGTGTTAATGCATCGGATCCCATTAGAACTCCGAAGTTAAGCGCGCTCGGGCTAGATTAGTACTAGGATGGGTGATCGTCTGGGAAGTCCTAGTATTTTACATGCCTATGGAATTTTATAAACTTAGTCCAATTTATCCCACATGCATCATGGGAATTGTTCTCCTCTCACTCTCTCATATATAATCGAGGTGAAGGAGGCCCTTTAAGCATGCAATGGAGTGTGATGTAAAGATTCTTGTGAATGAAGCATAGTTAACATCTCTTTCTTTTTAGAGATAAGCTACCCCATTTTTCCAGTTTGTGTTCTACAATGTTTTCTATCTTATTCAGTAATAGAAGTTGGGTTTCACTGTATTTCTGTGTTCTCTTCTATATTTTTGTGTATTTCATTGTTATATCTCGGTTATATTTTTTCGTTCATGTCGTTCTCAAAATAATCCAGATCATTGGTATCAGAGCAGTCTGCTTCTTGTCATTTCTCATAGCAAGTCCCTGATGAGGTCAGGGTATAGAGATTTGGGTCTCAAGCTAGTTTCATTGAGGACAACCACTCTCGTTAACCCAAGCGGCCTCCGATGTCAAAAGAAAAGAAAGATGATAGTGTAGGAGATCCTTTCAAGACGTTGCTTGAGGAAACCCTTGTGTGACAAAGGAATGAGATGATGGACAACTTCGCTCAGATCCTCCAAAGACTACTGATGGCGGCAATTGAGGCATCTTCAATAAGAAACCATTTCGCAAGTGTGACACCCTTCAAGGTACAAGTCAATTTTGATATCCCCTTATTTTAAGGTCAAATAGATGCAGATGTTGTAGAAAAATGGTTGAATCTGCTAGAAGGTTATTACTCTGTCCAAAAAAAATTCGACAGTGAAAATATCACCTTTGCACTTCTTAAAGCCCTTCCCCATGTCAGAGCTTGGTGGGAAGGTTACTAGGAGAGGTACACCAAGGATGAATCTACACTATTTGGGAGAGAACCCACTTGGGATTCCTTTGGACATGCCCTAAAGGAGGAGTTCTACCCTGTCGGAAACTATGATGACCAATACATGAGATGGACAACTCTGCATCACAAAACAGACCAAACGGTGTTGGAGTACACCAACATCTTTCATACCTTGCGCTCAAAGTTGGGTATCAAAGACTCCGAGCGACACCTGGTTTTGAAGTACTGTAGTGGTCTACACAGGTACATCCAAACATAGATGGATTTCTTGGAAATATCCTCACTGGGAGTTGCTTATCGATATGTAGTCAAAATTGAGCAGAAATTCAAGCAACAGAGTAAGTGGGAGAAGCATGCACAGAGCAAGGAAGGCCAACCTCAAGAGAGCCAATCCCAGATGTAGGCAAAGAAGGGCAATGAGAAGTCTAAGAAAGACACCGGAAAGTGGTGTGAGTTCCACAATATCCCTTGGCATAACACTGATGAATGTCGCTCAATACATTCATTGGTGGCCGAGCTCAAAGATAAAGATCCAAACCTCGACTTGGACCCTGATTCAAAAAACGATAAAGGAGACAAATAATTGATGCAAAAACCATTGCTATTGTCGCAACTACAACAATCCAACCAGAAGAGGATCATGAGGAGGGGGAGTGACTCTTCCATTCACAGATGTGGGTGAAGGCGACCCCGCTTCATTTTATTGTTGATAGCAGAAGCCAAAAGAACATCATCACAGCAGAGGTTGTCTAGCAGTTGGATTTTCCAACAACACCACACCCACAACCATACAACATCGGGTGGCTTCGCTAGGGTCAAGATCTTCGTGTCATCCAACAATGTTTCCTATCCTACAGCATCAAGCCCTTCAAGGATGAGGTATTATGTGATGTTGACCCAATGGAAGTATGTGATGTTCTATTAGGCCAACCATATATGTGGAGGCATCATGCTATTTATGAGTCTTGACCCCGTAGCGTCATTATTACTCTGGGGGGTCAACTATACAGGATACCAGAGGTAGTTTCAACTATTGTCCCACCAAAACAATGCCACAAAGTAATCTCTCATACTGCAAAGTTTAGCCTCTTCACAATCCGATCAGAAGGTGAACATAAGGACACTGCAACCACTACAGCCTCAGCCCAAGACCTTTCTATCCAACAGAATCAGATCGACAAGATTGTAGAAGAGTACCAAGATGTTCTTGTTGCACCTACAAGGGTGCCTCCACACTGCCCAGTGAAGCAAGGTTATAACAGAACCCTTCATACTTTTCATTTTGCATATTCACCGACAGATTCCTCCCAAAATCACGTAGATCATGCAGCTAGGTTGGTTGAACAAATTCAACCCCTCCAACAACAGGTTCATGACAACCTTCAACAAGCTAAGCAAGACAACTTCTTCAACAAGGCAAGCAGCGCACCGAGCTTAAGATTTAGCAGAAGTATCCCCGTCTCCCAAGGGAACTTGATGCAAAGGGGACCATTGCTAACTAAGGGGGGAGGAATGATCCAGATGGATCTTGGTGGCCATCCACCTTTTCCATTGAATCACCATTTTGAGCATGTGGTTTTGATAAACCATAACATTCACCCTTTTGATGGGGAATGGAATGTAATATCATCTTCATTTGTTAACTACATACATAGTGTAATGGTCTTATCTACATGCATACAAATTAACATTAATGCATCAGATTCCATTGGAACTCCGCAGTTAAGCGTGCTCGGGATAGAGTAGTACTGGGATGGGTGATTGCTCGAGAAGTCCTAGTATTTTACATGCCTATGACATTTTATAAACTTTGTCCAATTTATCCCACATGCATCATGGGAATTTTTCTCCTCTCACTCTCTCATATATAATTGAGGTGAAGGAGGCCCTTTAAGCATGCAATGGAGTGTGATGTAAAGATTCTTGTGAATGAAGCATAGCCAACATCTCTTTATTTTTAGAGATAAGCTACCCAATTTTTCCAGTTTGTGTTCTACAATGTTTTTCTATCTTATTCAGTAATAGAAGTTGGGTTTCACTGTGTTTCTGTCTCGGTTATATTTTTTCCTTCATGTCATTCTCAAAATAATCCGGATCAGGACGCCATCAAGAAGTTGCGATGTCACTTTGAGTGAATGAGTGGCTTCTGAGACACAACAAAAGGCCGTGTAAAGGAGCCATTTGATGAGAAGAGGTTGACTGGTTGTGAGCCATTGTTGTGATCGTAGCATGTGTGAGAGAGCTATGTGAAGGTTTGTGTGGATCAAGGGCGATGTGCATTGATTTGGATGACCTTCTAGATAAGTGTCATTTCCGTAGAGAGGACCTTCGCTGGTTTTCTGTTAGAAGTAGTGCTTGGCCCACTGCATGGAGGTGTTATAGCGAAGTGAGGTGTACGTGCCCATTCCATCGAACTCACATAGCCTCCAATCTAAGTGAGAAAAGTGAGATTGAGTTGTGATATTTGTTTTTTAAAGGTGTGCATAGTTATTACATTTAAGTTATTTGAAATTGAGTTACACATGTAATTGAAAGCAAGTCTATGATATTTTGATGTAGTGGTCCTAGAGAATACTATGTACTTGAGCCATTGTATACCCCCTAATGTGAAAACTTTGTGGTGATCTAAAAACCACTATGTAAAGGATAGTTTGTGGTCAAAACCACTTGAGAGAGCATGGTTACAGGTAATCCGAGAAAACCTGTTGCATGGTTGAGGGTAATCCAAGAAAATCCAGAGCAGAGCATGGTTACAACTAATCTGAGAAAACCCGATGCATGGTTGAGGGTAATCCGAGAAAACCTAGAGCATGGTTATGGGTAAACTGGAAAAAACAAAACCAAGGTTTGATGATGATGTGATGAAGGGGGAGCTAAAGCTAAAAGTACAGGTATGAGGAAAAATGGTTGAATGAACCATGTAGCTGAAAAGGATTCTTAAAGAACTGGTAATTACAATGGCTGATGATCCATGTATTCTGGTAGATGGATTTCTTTTTATATGGACGTCAATAATCAGATGCACGTACAAGAGGAAGCAGATGAAGATATGACCACATAGATATTTAGATAAGTAGTCATTAAGGGAGAGTGTTGGAATATATAATTCCTACTTATCTAATATTCTTGCTAATGTATTGAGAAGTAGAGTCAATCTTTAAGTGAGTTGTGTGATCTTATTCTTAGGAGATTGTTTGAGAGTTGGATTTGTGATATCCATGTTTGGTGTGTTGTTGAGATATTATCTCAACCTCTCCATTTATATTTGCAATAAGTTAGATCTCATAACAACCAATGAGCTCAATATAATGAGTCACAAACCATTGTACAAATATTCATCGATTCATTAATTCAATAGAACTTTGTGTTCACAATCATGTGTCAAAATAATTTGTCTCTACTCTCCCATTTTATCATTTCTACTCTCCCATTTTATCATTTCTTTGCGGTATGTATCATCGTACACCTCTACGATGTTGTCTATACAGTGTTGCTATAATACAAGCCATTTGCTCACAAATGATACATGAATTACTGTTTGGAAAATGAGATGGTACCGTTACTACAAAACCTTTGCAGTAAACCTCAATGAAAATACCTTGATTTGGTGAACAACGGGCATACTTGTGCTTGGACTTTCGCTATGGTACAGTGAAGAACCAACTCGAAAATAAATTGCAGAATAACAAGCAGAGAACTGAGAAACTACGGAAAATCAATATAAATTGCAACATTTGCATTCAGTTTTTGTTTAGATTTACTGAATTACGTGGGTGGGAATTAGCAGAAATTAATGCTTGCCCAGTGCGGGCATTCCTTAAATAGAAATCGGTCATTCATGTTTGCTTGTCTTCTCATCACCGGAAGAGTCCACCTCTCTGTAGCCACATATGGGGATTGAATTTCCCCATTTATGTAGTTGTATGCCAATAAGGCTTACCGCTATTAACTTGAGCTGGAGGGGTCGGCATGATCGATCCTGCAAAAAGGGGAATTGGAGAAAATAAAAAGGGTGGAAGAGGGCGATTCTCGGTCGATCGAGCGAGAGAATGGGAGTTGCGTAGCACCAACGTGGTTCATCGGGCAGTCGTTTGTTGCAGTATGCCCGTGCTCAATATTAAGCATTGCGGAGGCATAGTAGTGAGGAGGCTTCCGACATACCTTAGGATGTAAAGATCGTTGAATTATTTAACCACGCGGTTATAAATCTAATGGTCGCTGAATATTTAGTCAAAAAGAGTACTTGCTTTGGATTTTTGTTGAGTAATTCACAAAATATGACTTTCAATTAAAGACTCAGATTTCTTTTGACCACTAAAGATTGAAACGATACTGAAATTTACCTGCAGGGGCATGCAATTTTGAGGAGCCCGAGAGTTGAAAATCCATAGCACTTCTCCAGCTTAAGCACCTGAAGAATGTTGTCGCGGCCGCAACCCAGAACCCTAAGATCCTCATCTGTAATGATCATTCTGTGCAAATGAAGAGACTTTAAGCAGTGAAATGTCTCTTTTATTAGTGAAATGTTTTTGATTCCACCAGACTAGGGCTGCCATGTTTCATGTGATACGAGCTACTCATCATTAGCTAATTAACTAATAAAAGTGATGAGTCATGATAGGTTTTTTTTAAACGAAGACCTTGAATTATAAATTATATATGATTTGATTTTAGTTAGTGGATACTAGTTACTCAGTATTAGCTGATAACTAATAAAAGTGATTGAGTCATGATAGGATTTTTTTTAAATGAGCATCTTGAATTATAAAATTATATATGATTTGATTTTAGATACAAGTTACTAGCTAATTAACTAATAAAAGTGATGGGGYCYGCGTTTTATGTTTTGYTGGAGGTAGTGTGRGTYCTTTCTACCTTGGTTTTYGTTGTGAGCAGAGGTTTTAAAGATTCTTGTCATGAGTGTTGTCACTTCGCCAGGAGGTGGTTAGCAGTGGTTGGACGTTTGAGGCTGAGTCACCTTCCGCCAGAGTAGCTTCCCAATGGAAGTTGAAGTCAACGCCCTCATGGGGGTGGTTGACGAATCCATCTGGAGGAGGGAGGGTCTTTTCACCTCGACGTGTGAGCTTGCGTTTAATGCACATAATAACTCTTTTCGGGGGTCGGTAAAGACACAGGCTCACCCTTCTTCTGTGGCCTGTTATCCCCGTTTTCTAGGGATAACTAGGAGATCATGTCTCGAGGCCCACAGGTCCTAGACATGGAGTACTGAGAGCAGGATTGACCTGAGCATGGCCCTGGAGGGCTCATCCTTCTTCTTCTTCATCAGATTTGTCCTATCAGCAGCAGCAACATCCATCACCATCGACTTGGACTTGCATCAGAGAAGACTCTTGCTCCATGAGGTAATTGGTCTAGGTATCATGGTATGTGTCATGTTTGATCATTATAACTTTCTTATATATGCATCAGGTTCCTTACATTTCTGATAACTGCTTGGATCTTACACTAATCCACTTGACCATTGTTGGGGGGNGACGGGTTACACTTTGTCCTATGGGAAGAAGGGGCTAAAGGCCCAGGGGGTAAAAGCAGTTAGTAAAAGACATAGGAAATAAAACCTAGAGATGCTTCGCTTGGGGATCCCCGAGAAGGAAATAAAAGGCCTCTCGATAAGAAACAAAAGGGACCCGAAAAAAAACAATAAAACAAGACCTAACCAAGGGGATGGGAGGTCTCATCATGAGCCGAGCCATTATGTTCATAGGTATCTAGCGGTATGACATTGTCATTATCTGGTCACCATGCCAGGGCAATGACCTTTGGTTGCATGGCCAAGGGAAAGGGGGTCTCATCACGAGCCAAGCTTATCATTTCTGCGAAAATACCAGTGGGTAACACTGTCATCTCTGGTCACCACGCCAAGGCAGTTTCCTCTGGTTAGACCTTGAAGTGAAAAGAAAGAAAAGGCAATAAATAAAGAATAAAGACAATAAAGAGGTTTGGAAAAGGTGCATCCATTACGGGTACAACTCACCTCCTACAAAGGCACCCAC
The DNA here is from genome assembly GCA_032191745.1 of Picea mariana. Taxonomy (NCBI): domain Eukaryota; kingdom Viridiplantae; phylum Streptophyta; class Pinopsida; order Pinales; family Pinaceae; genus Picea; species Picea mariana. Next base: position 17,039 of record JASDQU010506356.1, on the reverse strand, counting down.
GGACAATACCTACCCCTGGTCTTCACTATGACTGGACATCCTTAGACCATATCACTTCATGAACATGCCTTGAATAATCTTCTGTGGAAACTTTCCTCTTCTTATGGATACCATCCCAATAGGTTGCTCTGTCTATTTCTTCAACTTTGTATAGTAGATCAGTGTAATTCTTTGAGCTATTAGATGATATGCTAGGGGTTTTGTGCATGTATTTGATAAATTTAATGATGAAATATGATTGACATTGCTATGATCCTGAGGACTAATGAGCCCATGGAGGGCGAGGTTTTTGATGTGCAGGACCATACCCGATGGACAGGTACCAGTGGACTGGTACACATGGTGATATGATTAGCTTGAACCTCCATGGGGTTGAAGAGCCCATCAGATGGTTACTGGGATGGCAGAGATAGGACAACGTTGTGATGAGCCTTTGCACAGGAAGAAAGAAGGACGTTCCACCCAGGACACTTTGGCAGAGCCTGACCTAGGGGGGATCACCCATTTCAGATGGACCGTTTTTCCTTTGGCAGACAGGACGTCGCCCAGCAGAGCAGGACGTTATCCTAAGCGTGTTGCAGTGTGATGGAGCTATTTGGCACGTGTGGCAGCTTGGAGGAGCCCTAGAAGGGCCAACATCTGGCCTCTGGATGCTGGATATGCCCAAAAAGGGCCAACGTCTCCCTCAAGAGGGCTTGACGTCCCACCTTTTGCTCATATTATGTCATTTTTCTGGAAATTAATGTAAAAACAGTGTAAATTTTGTAGTCGGCCTTATCGGTTGTTTTAATGACCTATTTTTTAATTGAAAGGTCATGGATTGGTATAAATAGAGGATGTTTCTCCTCATTTTAGACATAACATAACTCACTCTCTTGTGAGAGACTATCTTTTAGCCTTTTGCTTGGTATTTTTGGTGTTGGAAGTGAGACACAACTCTTCTTGGAGGATTTCTCTTGGCATTTATGGTGTTTCTCTCATGGAAGGTTTACAACTAGGGTTTGATTATGCATTCTTCATGATATGTAAGTGAATTTTTCATGCAACACTTCTTAAGTGAATGGTTGTAGGCTTCATTTTTTACATTTGCTATTATATTGCTGAATTTTGAAACCCTAGGTAGTAACCACACTAGTAGGTCATTGCTATATGTCCCCATGTTTGAGAAATTGTTTTAGCCATTGATAAAGGAAGATATAGCCTAGCCGTTGCTACACTTTTCTCCCTTTTTCTGAGTTAGCATTAAAGTTATAGGTTTAATAGAGGAGACGTCCTAGGCCTAGTTAAATCTACACCTAGGGTTTTAACCTTCTAGGCTTTGAAAAGCCTTGCTCCTGCAACACTTTTCTCCCTTAGATCTGTACTTTGAAGCTAGCCGTTTTTCCAAGTGTGTTTAGAGAAAGAGGAAGGAGCATGAGGTCTTGCTTAAGCAACACCGGAATGAGCCTCCTTCCCTTAGGGTTTTGATTCTAGGGCCCTGCCATTGCAGCACCATAGAACCCTACCCTCTAGTCTTTGAATTCTAAATTCTCCCAAGATTTCTTTTGCCCTTGCTTTTGACTCCATTTCACCCTAAGGCACTGGTTAGACTTACAACGTTGAGCTTGTAGTGTTCAAAATCATCTTTTAAGACTTTCATTCTTGAAACCCTAACTAACCCTAACCCTACTAACCTAGGTTGATGTCATACTTGACGCAACAAGCTTTCTAACTAGTAATTAAGCAATTAATGATGACGTCAAGCATTTATTGAACTATTGTTGATTGAAAATATTGTTGGCTTGATCATTATTATAGACATTGATGAATTGGTCCTCTTGCATAGGCTATTTAGCAAAACGTTGACCTCATTTTGTCTATTATATTTCTTGTTAAATGAAATTAGATAGTCAAGAAGTACTAACCCTTTGAATTATAACCTGCATATATATATATATATATATTGTTTTGTTATTGTCTTGTTTCAGGCAGGTGTCTTAAACAGGGACTGAACTTCTTTATTGGCTGATTAGCCAGAATATCTGATACTGGTGGTGACCTGCGAGGAGGGAAAACTTTAACTCTTGACCTTATACTCTTTGCTTCTTCAAACCCCAGGTTACCAGGGACATCTCCCCTGGGCTAACCTCCCTAAACAGAAAGAGCCCCCCGTCAAGGTGACATTGGGTGGGGAGGTTCCTGTTACGCCAGTTTGTCCATCATTTTATAGCCTGTGACCTTAAGTACAAACTGCGCAATAACATGGCCAAAGTTAGAGAGGCAATTGTTCACTTACCATCCAACACTACTATCGGTCTAGGGAGTTTTGTTCCTAGACAACAAGCGGATTTTCAGTCTTCTATTCCACCAAATGTTTCAGGGTTGTCGTTGGGTGGTATCGCGAGGGTGATGGGTGTCTTGGATAGGGGAAATTTTGATAGGACTCCTACTAGCACATGCACTTACAGAGATAAACCTTGGATCTTGGATCGCTCTAAGCGCAAACTGATGTTAGGGGAGGATATTGGTCTAGAAGATATTGTTAGTTTGGCACTTTGTGATTTGGTGGGGAGATTCTCCTATCACTCCAGGTGAAAAATGTCTTTGGTTGAGTGGGTAAGCTCTACCTGGTACCCTCTTTTGGGATATATGTCTGAATTTGTTTTCCTGAATAAAGGTTGGTTTGGATTCTGTTTTAAAAGGGCTGAGGATACTGCAAACATTCTAGAAAAACCATGGATTTACGATATAGGAAGCCTGATGCTTAAGCGTTGGAGGGTGAGTTTTGACCCGACGTATTATTATTTCCTCTTTAGACATCTTTGGGTGTTATTCCCTGGATTTCCACTGCATTTTTGGAACGCAAAGGCTTTAGAAGCCATTGGAAATGCGCTTGGTAAATTTATAAAGGTTGACGAAGTGGCGCTCTTGGATTCTGACAAAAGAATTGGAAGAGTCACGGTGGAAATTGATATACATGATGGACATTTGGAGTCCTTAGAGATTGTATGGTGAGGAAACCATACGTCACAAACTCTGGACTATCTAGGTACTCCATTCAAGTATTCTTTGTGTTGGAAGACTGAACACTTGAGGTGGGGATGTCATGGTTTTTTTGAGGAGGAGGTCTCAGAAGAAATATTGCTAGAAAAGATAACTTGTGTCGAGTCGTCAGGAGTGATTCTTGTTGGTTTAGCTCAAGCTGTGCTAATGATCTAGATACAATCCAAACGACCTAGTTGGACACTATTATGGGTAAGCTCAAATCCATCTGTCCTACGCTCTTCTTTTCTTTATCAACCTGGGAGAGAAATGAGTTGGACTCCTCTAGTTTTTATGGAGTGGGAGGGGAAAACTTGGCTGACTCTACTCTCAATCAGGGTACGTCGGGTCCTACCAAACCTGTCCTACATACTAGTGTTCTGGATGGGGGGGTTATTAGACTTGTTGTCACTATTGACTCTCAGGGAGACAATGGACTACCTTTAGACACAGGGGGGGTTAGTAACACTTCAGCTCACTTCTCTTCCATTGGTTTGGGCTCTCTGAGAGGGGTTCCCGAGTGTTCGGTTGACTCTGGCGAGGACAACATCCTCCCAAGTTGTAGGGAATCAGAGATGGGGGATAGTTCCATCGAGGATGTTCTTGAGACCCTTGTTCCCTCCTATAGAGAGGCGTTCTCACTAATTCAATTACCTACCTTTCTGGGGAGGACAGTTTACAATAGACCAGTTTTTGAAGGGGGTTCTAGACAATTGAGTCCCACGAGGGAGACTTATGGGAAGGAGTACACTTGGTCAAAGGTTTCGGGGCTGGAAATATCCCTGATTAAAACTCAGAGTGCAAGGAAAAAGAAGGCGGAAATTGTTCATTTATCTGCTAAGGCACAATTACCCATCATATGTGAAAACAGGGTGATTAGAGGCATGAAAGCCCTTGTGAGAGAGAAATCATGATTTTTCTCTCTGTAAACATTAGAGGGGTGGGGGGGATCCTGAAATCCGCTTCCCTTCGAAGACTTATTTAGAGGACTTCACCGGGAATTATTTTTCTGCAAGAAACTTTGCTGGAGGAAAATAAGGCGTGGGCCTTTCTGAATTATTTTCATCCTTCTTGGCTCTCTTGTGTTGTAAGTTCAGTTGGATCATCAGGGGCTTTACTAGTTACTTTGGATCCAAAAAAGTTTGACATTAGTCCTTTTTTGTGTTGTGGTGGTATCCTTTTAACATGTACATGTTTGGATCTAAATTTGTCGATTACTTTGTTAAATGTTTATGGTCTCTGTTTGGATAGAAAATCCTTTTGGGAAAAGGTAGCTACCAGGGGTCTTTTGGAACGCAGAAATATTATATTGGTAGGTGACTTAAATTTCACCTATGATGCTGGGGAGCTATGGGGAGATTCTATGCATTTGGATCCTTTGTCAGTCTTCTTTAAAAACTTATTTAATGGTTTTAGATTGGTATACATTGCTCCAGATGCTCTAGTTCTGACATGGAGAAATGGCAGAGGGGGCTCTGCGAGTATTTCAAAAATATTGGATCGTGTCTTTGTGGCTGAATATCTCATCTTGGGAGTTAGTAGATACAAATCTCGAGTGGATTACCCCTTCATTTCGGACCATGCACCTATCTTTTTAAGATTAGATTGTCATTCTTTACCGACGACATACCCATTCAAGTTCAATGCAAATTGGTTATGCAAAGAAGAGGTCACTACATTAGTGAGTGAAGTCCGAAAGGATATTGTTCATCTAGCTGAAAGTGATGCTCAACAGAGACTAGTTCTAAAGTTGAAATCATTAAAATTTCGCATAAAATCTTGGGCAAAAGATTAAAAAAAAAACAAGAAGAAAGGCTAGCTTGATTAGAGGGACTTTTGAAAGACTATTTTCTGGAAGTGACACAGGAGGATAGGAGTAGTGATAGGGATTCTCAAATAAAACTTCTGGAGGTTGAGAGAGACAAAATCTTACTAGTAGAAGAAGATTTATGGCGACAAAGAAGAAGAGCCATCTGGATTAAGAGTGGTGATAAAAATACAAAATTCTTTCACAATTATGCAAGCTTTAGAAGGAACAAAAATCATATTTGGGAGATCAGGGATGAGAGTGGTGAACTTCATTCTGCTCAGGGTGCTATCAAAAAATAAGTTGTCAAGTACTTTAAAAACTTTTATGAGGAGTTTGATCATGTGATTATTAATTATCAAGTTGATACTGCTAGTCTTTATGGTCGTTTTGTAAAGGATGATGATGCAATTCTTTTAGACTGCCCTTGTATGAATTTGGAACTTTGGGAGGTCCTCAAGTCTTTTGTCAAAGACAAGAGCCCGGGTCACGACGGGTGGACTGTAGATTTCTTTATTCACTTTTTTTACTTATTGGGAGATGATTTAATAAAGGTGGTGGAGGATTCTAGGACTCGAGAATTAGTGAATAAGTCTTTAAATGCGACTTTTCTGACTCTTATTCCAAAAGTTAATAATCCTTCGTATTTCAGTGATTGTAGACCAATCGCTTTGTGTAATTTATGTTACAAGATAATTTCAAAGACAATTGCAAATAGGCTAAAGCCTATTCTCTCTCACTCATTGTCGTAGGAACAATTGGCTTTTCTAAAAGGTAGACAGGTCTTGGATGCTATAGGAACGACTCACAAATGCTTGCATAGTATTAAGGTTAAAAAGTAAAAATACTTGATCTTAAAGTTGGATCTTAAGAAAGGTTATGATTTCATCAATTGGGATTTTTTTCAATTGACTCTAATTCAATCAGACTTTAGTATTCCTTTCAAAAAATGGATCTTAAGTTGTGTGACCAGTGCAAACTTCACAGTCCTTATAAACGGGGAGACTACACAATTTTTTCAGAGTTGTAGAGTCCTAAGACAAGGTTGTCTGTTATCTCCTCTTATTTTCATTCTAATCATGGAGGGACTTAGCTTGTTGTTGAAGAAAGGAAAGGAAGAAGGAAAGTTGTCCGGGGTTAAGGTCTTCAGAATAGTCAATATTTTGCATTTGTTCTTTGTGGATGATGTGCTAATTATGACAAAAGCAACTACTGATGAGTGGAAAAAGATTAAAAAGAATTTATTGATTTTTTTTAGTGCCTCTAGACTATTGATAAATTGGACAAAGTCTATCTTTTACTATGCTGGAATCCAAGGTGAGACTTTAGGAAATTTAAAGGATATTTTCCCTTATAATTTCAAGGATCTTGCAAAGGGTTTTCAGAATCTTGGATACTTCTTAAAGGAGGATGCTTACAAGACTGTGGATTGGGGATAACTCCTCACAAAGATTGAATCAAGGATATGGATGTGGTGTAATAGATGGTTGTCACTGGGGGGAGATTCACAGTAGTGAAATCTATTCTTGAAGGACAACCTGTCTACTGGATGGCATTGGTTGCCATATCAACTTGGATTTTGGAAAAGACGATCTAGATTATTTTCGGCCTGAAATGAGAGTAGAGATATAATAAATCAATGTACAGAGATATCTCAAATATATAATAATATAACATAAATGTATCAGAGATGCAACCATAAACACAGATACAATAATACACAATTTTCTATTAATGAGTGAAAATGTACAAAGACTGTAAAAATACAGAGTGAAAGACTCGCTAGAATGGTGGCAGCTTATATTTGAGAAGAGATGTGACGACTACTTGCATTCGTAAGAAGATGATTATTACAATGAAGCTCCAAAGGCCTTTTTAACATAAGTAAAATCCAAAACCCTAACCCCGAAAGATGAAAATCCAAAAGGTTTGCAGACCCCAATGGGGGTAGTTGATACGTCAACTTCCCGGGGGCATAACTTTTGCATACTATCTCCGTTTGGGGCACTCGATACACCGTTGGACTAGTAAAAAATCTAGCTGATTGACAATAGACACTGTTGGCTAACACAAAGATCTCATCCCTGGTGAAGCCACCCGATGTTGTATGGTTGTGGGTGTGGTGTTATTGACAATCCCAACTGTTTGATGACCTCTGCTGAGATGATGTTCTTCTAGCTTCTGCTATCAACAATAAAATGCAATGGGGTCCCCTTCACCCACATCTATGAATGAAAAAGGAGCTCCCCCTCTTTAGACTCTGTTGGTTCTTATGGTTGAATTGTTGCGGTCGCAACAATAGCAGTGGGGTGTGTGTCGATGATCTATCTTTTACCATTATTTTTAGAATCAGATTCAGAATCAGGGTTCAACTCCTTGTCTTTGATATCAGCCACCAATGAATGTTTTGAGTGACATTCATCGGTGTTGTGCTAGGGGATTTTGTGGAAATCGCAGCATTTTCTAGTGTCCTTCTTCGTCTTCCCATTTTCTAGTCAGTGAAATGTTGATCTGTGACCACGTGTCCTGCCCGAAGATGAATGGTCCTCCTTCTTTCGGGATTTTGAAAGCCCGATTTACCTTGCACTTTAAAGATCGTGCAGGTTCTCCTGGATCTAACGGCTGTCAATCCCCGCGCTCATATCTAACGCCTAATATATGTCCTCCATCTCCGTGCTTCTCCTGTCTAGACTTACGATGTCTTCCAAGCCTGTTTGTCATCAATTGCCAAGCACCTCTGCACTATCTCTTCTGATCTTATCGAGCTTCCTCTGTTGTGTCTTCCAAAAATACTTCTGGTGCCCGCCTGGCACATTCTTCCTGTACTTAAGCCTCTACACTATCTCTTCTTATCTTATCGAGCTTGCTCTGTTGTGTCTTCCCAAAATACTTATGGTGCCCACATGGCACATTCTTCCTGTACTTAAGCCATCATTGTTGTTGTACTTGCTATCAATGGCAAGAATACACTGCCTGTAAAACATGCCAATAGGAGGGTCTTTCTCGAATGAGGAATTTAAAAGAAGCAATGTTGGTGCTGATGATTTCCCTCCAAGTGAGGATTTTCAAGGTACCAATGAGGATAATGAATATTTTTCTCCAATGAGGATTTTCAAGCCAGTAATGAGGATGATGAAGAATATCTCTCAAGTGGCGATTTTCAAAGTAGTGAAGATGATTACGCCATTGGTGATCACTCTTTCCCGAGTGATAAATTAAAAATAAACAATTTTGATGTTGATTTTCCTCCAAGTGAGGATTTTCAAGATACTAATGAAGGTTTTCAAGGCACTAAGCAAGATGGTGAAAATTTTCACTCAAGTGCGGATTTTGAAAGCAATGAAGATGATTATGTCAATGGTGGACACAATTTTGATGACGATTTTCCTCCAAATGATGATGTTTATGATGATGTTCTCTATCATTCGGGTGCAACAAATGAAGGTGATCGGCATTCTCTAGTTCAGTCTTTTGACAATGTTTTGCTTGATACTCCTTGTGGTGATAAGGAAAATCCTTCTGGTGAGGATGATGAAATAGTGGAGACATTGCAAAGAAACATTGTGTCTAGGACTAGTATTAGACCTTTTTATATCAATCCAAATCATTCTAGTTATACACGGAATAGGAAAAAAATTCTCACTAAATAAATTTCCATAAGTGAATGTTGTCAAAATAATTGTTTGAAAAGAATGGACTACATGTATGCCTTGAATAAAAGGAAGACATATTTGTCAATGAATAAGAGCATGAAAAATTTCATATTTGATGGGGTGCATGATATCCACCAATACAGGATATGATTATCGCATTGGGAATATTTTACTTTGCAGAAAGGCTTTCAAAAAAAATCACTCAATTGGTAATCTTCGTCTATCAAGAATCCAGACAAGGTTGGAAAAATATCCATCATTTTATTCAAAGGTACATCATGGACGAGAGAGTGGGCCATTCACAAACACTACATTGTCATGGATGTGTGATTTATTTTCCAAACATGGAGAGTGTATGCCAGATAGAGACACAATACATATTCCAGATAATTTTTCAAGGAGGGAAATCTACAACTTGTACAAAGGATATGTTGAAGGTGTTGAAGGAAATGGTAAATTTATTACATATGCATATTTTACAAGAATATGGAAGAAACAATTCAACAATGTGTGTATTCCTAAGAAGTCAAGGATGGGGATTTGTAGTATATGTGCTACTCTTAAATCAAGAAGAGATCAATATGAAGGGGCAAAAAGAGGTATGCATTTACTATTTTATTTTTTTTAAATTAAATAGTTATCAACTATGAAAACATACGATCAATATTTTCATTTTATCATGTGCAGATTCCATAGTCAAAGCACTTCAAGAACATCGGAATCAACAATCAAGTGAAAGACAAAATTTGTACAAACATCGGAATAAGTATTATGATGCTCCAAACAAATATTTAGGTATGATAATTGATGGCATGGACCAAAAGAAAACACTTCTACCATGTTTTGTCTGTACACCCAAAAATTTACAGGAAGAGAATTTCATTCAGTTTCACTTTGTTGGTTGTATGGTTTTCAATGGAAAAATGTGTCCAAGGTTTTACTTCATAGCTCCAAATATTCATAGTGATGCAAATCTGACCATCACCATAATTCATCATGTGCTCACTCATTGGTCTAGAAATATTCCTCAAATTCTCTATCTACAGTTGGACAACACTAGTCGTGAAAATAAAAATCAAATTATGTTTGGATATCTAAGCATGCTTGTTGAAATGGCAATGTTTCAAAAGATGAAATTTAGTTTCCTTCTTGTTGGACACACTCATGATCATATTGATCAAATGTTCAGTTGTTTTTCAGTAACATTGAAGAGGGAAAATGTTGGAAGTCTACTATCATTGATTGAATGTATCAAGAAAGCATACATTTCAGAGCCTGTTTTTCATATATTAGAAGAAACTGTTGACATGCGAAGATTTATTCAGGGATCGCATCGTGAAGAAAAATGTATTGAGCAGCTTAATGACATTAGCTTCCAACATCAATTTTGTTTCAAAAAAATTGATGGGAAAACACTTATATGGGGAAAGTAGTATTCAACTACTACAGAATGGGGGCCTTCATCAGGTTTATCATTTTTGAAGTTCATTCAATATCGTCGATTTTTTGGATCAAAGTTATTATTTTTACAATCAGTTGTTGAAATCCATAATGCACAGAGGCATAATAGAGATGTAGATTATTATGAATGCCTGGAAGAAATTAAAAATTCCATTAAGGATACATATGAGTACTTTGATGTTGTTGATTTTGTTTGGTGGGAGTCTTTTTTCAATAGTCAAAGTGACATAATTTCAAGCTCAACAAATGAGGATACAATGTTGAGGACTCCATTTCGTTAGCCACAAAATATGCCAAATGAATCTGAGGAAACAAACATTGTTGAAGCTCAACAAGAATCTCAAGGTGTTATTGAGTTTACACAAGTAGAGGAAAAAGAAATGTATATTGGTTCATGAAGGTCACGTGCACGACGTGAATCCATGGAAGACATTTATAGGGGTTCAGTACAAGATATTAAGGAGGGTAGCATGATTACAGTTTTAGCGACTGAAGATCCACATGGTTATCCATTCTGGATAGGAAAGGTTATAACGATTGAGAAATAAAATGATGATGTTATTGCAATTAAAGTGCATTGGTATGAAACAAGTACACACCCATTCAATAGTGTGTACAAGTCAAAGATGGTGGTTGAGAAACATGTCAATAGAAAGAGAAAAAGAAAGGGTCAAAATACAACTCGTCGTCGCACTGACCTCTTAAAATTAGATGATGTTGACATACTTGTTTATGACTTAAATTTGAGAAAGAGAGGAACTCTTCGCTCCAAGACAACAGAGATTATCAAGAAGTTGTTGCCACAAGAAATAAATGCAAGATGGGAGTCTGTTGAACCTAGTCATAGATCTAAAAGGCATTTGACATCTGAAATGTTGGGCATGCATGTAGACCCTGATGGTGCATTCATCAACAATAGAGAAGAGTATGGACCACCATATCTTCATCCAAACATTCATCTGAAGACAATGTAGACTCTGATGGTATTTCAGAAACCATGAGTCAATCTGAATAAGTGTATGAAACATTTTATGCATTTTTTATCCATATGATGTTTGTATGGTAACTAGAAATGAGCATTGAACTTACATATGATCTTACATGAAGTTATGAATATTTTGTTATGTTTTATGAATGACATGTTTTTTATTATGGATAATATAATAAAATTTATTAGCTCATATGTTTTGAATATGGACAATATAACAATACTTTTAAGAAACTATTTATGTTTCATTCAATGTAACTTGTATATACTTTTTTATTATTATAAGTAAAAAAAATATTAAAAAGTGACGTTGAATTTTTAAAGTATATTGTGATATTTTCATGGCATTATGTATTACCTTGTGCTTTGTGTGATAATAAGATTTAAAAAGTAAACATGTAAGGGTTGATTTTATGATTTTGTTTATAGTAATGATGAGTTCTTTTACCACATTATAAAAATGTGTCATTTTCATACCCCAATTTTAGAATGGATGCTACCGGTAGAAGCACTTTTCAATTTGATGGTTGATTTTTAGGTTTTGGTTTTAATGGTCTCAAGTGATAAAAATACGATTTCAAATGATCTCAAAATTTAACGTTTTGAAAAGAAAAAAAAAAAATCAAAAACGTCTTTTTTTTAGGTGTTGATTTTAAGGTTTTTCTGATCTACTGTGTGAGTTTTGAAGGCCATGTTTGAAAAATGTTGTAATTTTGACCCCGTTTAAAAAAATGGTGCTACCGGTAACACCACTTTTTGATTTGGGGGTTGATTTTGATGTTTTTTATACAAAAATATGGGTTTTTTGGGCCAAAGTTCTCATTTTGAGGTCAAAATTCTCATTAAGTCAGTAACTATGTTTTGGATACTATTCTAGTAGATATATGTTAAGTTTTTATAGTCAATTGTTTCATTTATGAACCTTAATTATTGTTGTTGTTATAAATCATCTAGTGTTGTTAAATCATTGTTTACTGCTACAAATTTATGACAACCAATGAAACTTATATTGTCTAGTGTCTTTACAAGGTATTAATTGTAAAGTGTTCTTGTTCTAAGAAGGTACTCAAACAACTTCATACCTCTTTTCTTACCTTGACCTAGACCTTTCTTTAGGTAATGAAGAGAGGGGGTGGTAGGCTTGGCTACTATACTTACTACTTTGATCCCTTGAGGTCACTAAGGAAGCCTCCCTTGTGGTGAACCTCCTCCATCACTAAAACGAGGGAAGTTATTACTAAGGTGACATTGGTAGGATATTCCATTGTTACGCAATATTTGGGGACTTGTGGTGAGGATTTTCAAAAGTACAAATCCTACGATAACATGACTCATTCAATAAGCTGAACATTTAAAATAAAAAGGCTTAAAGAGGTAGTAAAAATAGGCCAATGATGGTTCATGGAAACGTAATCATTTAAGGTTACCCACTTGACAAAATATAAAACATCAAGCGATTGTGACAGACTTCGGGATTCTAAGAGACGCATTGGAATATGAATCTGATCGTCAACATCAATGTATATGTTAGTGTCCTATAATTTCTCAAGGGTCAAAGTCTGAATCAAGTGTTTGACATATATTAGGATGTTGAAGAAAATGGTGTTTGAAAGGGTAATGAAGTGATCCTAGGGATGTTTATCATCATCTCAAGTGTCAAACTATCAATCAATGACCTTCAACCATCAATCAAGGAGAAACAATAGAAGAAAATGTCAAAATGAAACTCGTTGTGCAAGTTTGCTACGCAAGTTCGTTGTGCAAATTCGCTACGCAAGTTCTGGAAATCATTGTTTTTGTAGTCAACTTGAAACTCATTTTTTGACCAAATGAAAAGGAATATTTGAAAACTTAAAGAGGCTTTTGTCAAGAATGAGCCCATTCACAAAATCCTCTCTCAGTTTCTTCACAGGTTTCATTGTTTGGAAGATTCTAATGGATCTTTACCGCCTATTTTTCAAATTTAAACATTTAATGATTTCTTGTTTTAGTCATTATCTTTGGGCACAGATCTCAAGACACTGGAGAGAAATTTTGGAAAATTGAAAGATGGTTTTGTCAAGAACGATCCCATTCACAAAATCCTATCTCAGTTTTTTCACAGGTATCATGGTTTGGAAGATTCGAATGGATATTTACAACCTATTTTTCATATTTAAACCTTTAATGATTTCCCGTTTTAGTCATTATCTTTGGGCATGAATTTCGAGATGTTGGAAAGGAATATTTGGAAATTGAAAGAATATTTTGTCAAGAATGAGCCCATTCACAAAAACCTCTCTCATTTTTGTAACCGTTATCATGATTCGAGAGATATGAGGTTATCTTTGACCCCTATTTTCCAAAAAATTCATTTCTATTTCCTAGCAAACAGTTCTAAATGTGTTGCTATAATTTTGTAACCAGATCCAACTTTGGGAAGTAGTTGAGCTCGACCTCCTCAGCTTGGGGAAGAGTCTTTTCTATATATATTTGTAATTCTGATTGACTAAATAGGTTGGAAAAAATCTTAGAATAGACATCTCTTTAAGCACTTGTGTAATTTTGAGTTTTAATGGAATATCACTCAGAAGTCCACAATTACTTTTACCAAAGATTCTCATGTTGAAGGTTTTGATTTTTGTGTCCTCTTTGTCTTTATGTATATGTTTTCTCTCATGTTTCTCCATTTGATGTTAAATTTCTTCAGTATTTAACATCAATTTTATGATTACAGAATTCATTTGTTATGCTCTGTTTTCATATTTGTTGAGTACTTTCATATGTTTTCCTTTGAAATGCTTTGGAATTCATCCTATGATTGATGCTCCAAAGTCATTTGGTTCTAAATTTGTGTCCCTCACCCATACTACAACAATTTGAATAACTCAAAACATCTACTATATTGCCTCTGCTTCCTTGATAATTCCACCACCAGTCACGGATAGTTCTCATTACCTTAAAGCAGAATCCATGCCTAATGGATTATTTTTTACCTCTGCCATCCACCACATCTTAAAACTTGATCTCCATTTTACATTTGGCCACTGAGATTAATATACAATGAGAGAGCCCTCTCTGGTTTGGAAAGGTCAGATTCCAATCCCAAAGTGGTATGTGGTTACCTTTGTAGTTTTCCTCCCACAACCAAGGGAAATTACTGAGTGATAATCTTTTGGCGTCGTTGTCGAGGAACGAAGGTGAAATATTCTCTGGGATAAATGAAAAAGATCAGATTTTACTTTTGATGATGAACAGAGGTCAAACACAAAGGAGGTTGTACCATTCACCTGGAAACTCCAATCATGCTTCAATCAAATTCAAAGACTCCACTGGGGGATGAGATCCATTGATAGAGATATGGAAGGACATCATGGGAAAACCATGTATCAAAGATTTGGTTTTTTGTAAGAGATCTTATAATTTTTCATCAGTTATCTCTTGTCCTTTCCTGAACATGTTAAACGAATTTGTCTTTACCTGTTGTATCCTAATGATGACCAGAAATCTACATTTGTATATCTTTCTTCTAAAGTTTTAAATACGTCTCATGTTCCTTGCATACCTGATCCTGACCAATGTTAATATTATGGTAGTTGCAGGAGGTATTTACCTCCACGTGTGAACCTAACGAGAATAGAAGACTCTGGAAAGAAAGAGAAAACCCTAATGAGTTGGCTAATAACCCTAGAAGTCTTGTTGACTCAAGAAGATGATTTATATTAGGTCATTAGCCTCCAAGAGAAGAAGTCAGCCAGAAATAATATTAATATACTGAACAGACACATATCCAAAAGGAGAAGTCGGCCCTAGCAAATATGGCAGAACCAGTATAAATACAGGGTGCCAGTTCTCATTTGATAGCATCTCAGAATTGCAATTCCCAGTTTGGTGCGCACTGCAGTTCCCATTTTGGTGCCCACGTGTAGAGGAGAGTTGCAGTAGCAACAATTTTTCAGTATTGTCTTGACTATCTCTTGGCTAGGGTTTGGACTATCTGATCAGCTATTGTTGGTGCGCTATTCTTGGAGGAAGATACACTACACCTTGTTTGGCTATCCAGCCTAGGGTTTGCTTCCGAAGTAATTCTCAATCAAGGTTAAGGTGCTCGGAGGGTGGCTTCGGCCTATGGTTGGGCGATGAGGGTATCGTCAAAGGTAAAACGAGCACACCATCTTCTATATTCTAACAGTTTATGGGCCCACACCCCCTTCAGTCAGCCTAAAACGCTGGAAGGAAGCATAGGCACTAGATATTGGGCTTGTTGATGAACTGCCACTAGGGTTACTAGCCGAAGCAGCTTCCAAAAACACTGCAGCTAGGGTTACTAGCAGGTGCAGTTGCAGAAACCCTAAAACCTCTAGTTGAGGAACCTTAAAGTGAAGGGATTGACCTAATATCCAGATAGATCAGTGCACCCTATCCCAGCACATCTCCTGGTACTCTCAGAAAGCTAATATGTGAAGTTTAAATTTCTGGTCAAATCTAGGGTTTGACCAAGTCAAGCAAGCCATGACGAACTCTATGAAGTCTAAGAACAAGTTAGATGGAGCCTCTAACTTCAGAGAGTGGAAGACAAGGATTGACCTCATCCTTGCCAAGAATAAAGTGTTGGATATCGTGAAAGGAAAGATCGCGAAGCCAGAGTTTGAAGAAGGAGAAGAGAAGGAACCGCAGAACGTTGCAGCTATGGAGAAGTTCAAGGACGTTGACATCAATGCCATGAGCATCATAGTGGATTCTATAAAAGACCACTTAATACCCTACATATCCCATCTTGACTCATCAAATAATATGTACGATGCCCTAACAAATCTCTTCTCAGTCAGAAGCATTGGACAAGTTATGAGTCTAAAGAATGAGCTCTGTGACATGAAGATGAATGAGGATGATAGCATAACATCATACTTTGTAAGTATCTCCTAGTTAAGAGACCAACTACAAGTTATTGAAGAGATCACTTCAGAAAAGGAATTGGTGAACATAGTACTCAATGATCTTCCCAAGACATGGGATGCATTTTCCGCAAGCATGAACACAATGAAGGAGTACCCGAAATTTGAAGAACTTTGGACTTGTTGTGCTCAAGAAGAATCAAGGATCAATGCAAAAGAGAAACCCCAGAAGAAGTACGATGATCAAGCCTTCACAACAAGATTCAATAACTTCAGGAACAAAAGGAAGGTTGGTTCAAGGAGGAAGTCAAATCAATAGAAAGACATTTCAGAAGTGCAATGCTTCAACTATCGAAAGTATGGTCACTACAAGAATCAGTGTCCCAAGCTAAAGAGAAGGAAAGAGAAACATGAAGCATCGATTGCCAAAGAAAAGGAACCTACAAAGAAGACTAAGCATGATGGGATTTCTTCTAAAAGGTAACAACACTCTTCTTATTTCTTGTTTGCATCGTCTCTGTACATATCTTGTATATCTATCTCCTGGAAGATAATGTGTTCCAAGAAGAACTATACCTATGGAAAGATGGAAAGGAGATATCATTAGATAATACACATGAAAGAATGAAATACAAATCATGAGCTATTGCAAGATAAGCCAAATCAATCATAAAGAGACTTAGAAGAAGCAAGACAGAAAGATGTCAGCAATCGAGAGGAAATTGAAAAAGGACTTATGACGAAAGAAGAAGATGTAGATGGAAGCATGGACTCTAGAGAAAATTATATATTGCAGAAAACAATAAGGATGCAGATGGAAGCGTGGACTCTATTATATATTGTAGAAGACAATAAAGATGCAGATGGAAGCAAGGACTCTATTAGATGGAGGGAGTCGATTACATGCACTTGTACATGAAGCAAGGATTAGGAGGGAGCTAATCCTATGATCCATTGAAGATGATGAAATATATATATATCCATGGTAGCAACCATGAAAGACATATTTTCGTCGGTTTCGGGCCGACATATTATCGTCGGGCCGACATATTTCCGGGACGACATATTTCCGGGACCACATGATATTAGGTGGTTTTCGACACATGGTTTTTTGCCGATGGTTTTCTATTTCCGGTTAAGGAATTAGGGTTTTGGACTAATCCAGGTCATTGGGTTAGGGTTTTGGATGCCGCTGGCTCCTATATGTATATTGTATTGTAAACAATGTAACACAA
>JASDQU010506355.1:42004-57059 GCA_032191745.1 Picea mariana | reverse complement strand
GGTTTCTCTAGCACCAACTAGAAGGAAGCTACTACTTCCTGTGTTCAAGCACCCACTTGAACCTCTGAGGACACCAGTCCTCCCTAGCACCTCCCTACCACCCTGGATTATGAATATGAAATACTGAAACCTATTACAGTGATATAGTGTTCAATAACAGCTTACCAGTCTCATCTCTGTTCTACAATATTTTGCTACTCAGTCTTCCTCATTGTCTTCCTGCATGCATCCGCTGCATATTCCCGTTCAATGCACCTTTTGTTTCCTGTCCATTTCAGCTGTTGCACCACCCCTTTACTTCTTCACACATGCATTACTTCACTCAACAGCAACAACCCCCTCATCACTTCTCTGTCCTGTGTACTTATAGCTTATGTACACCTTGTGCATGCAATGTACACCATGCCTCTACCTGCTCACACTACGTTAATCTCTTCCACCTCTCGAGTACTGTGTCTGATCATCATGGTAACCCTTCAACTTTTCTGGCGGTTTGCCCACGCGTTCAGCATCACTGGATGTCATGCTGATATTCCTCAGCCTCTTTGGCAGTCGAGACTCTTCGTCTTCTCTGGAATAGTCAAGCTTATACTTTCTTCTTTAGTTACAAACTTCAACGCTCATCCACTTGTAAGTCGTCTCCACGAACAATCTTTGTTCTACTGGCTAATCTCTTGAGACTCTTCACCTCCTCTGTCAATCACCTCAAAGTTTCTTTGAGTCCTCTGATAGAACTCATCACTGGTTTCTAGCAGGTTCACTGTGTCGTGCAACAGTAGCCCTCCGATCTCCTTCAGTTTCATCTGCACCGTTGAATGATCTTCATAAGCTTGCCTTTATTTCGTATTTCATCATTTCGACTTTCCTATGGCCAAGTGTCTTTCCAGTCCATGTCGCGATCTCTGAAACTCTGAAACGGAGCTTTTATGCGCTAGCTCCTTCCTCTATATGACCATGGCCATGACCAAGCACTTGTTCATAAAGTGCTTTTCGAGATTTCATTTTTCAACATTTCGGGACTCCTGATGTTGAGAGTCTCTGACTTCTCCATCTCCCGGTAACCGAAATCCCAGTCTCCAATACATCGAAGGGGGTCAGATCAATGGTCCATGATCTCTTCAAACCAACGGCTCAAATCATTTCACGATTTCGCAAATCATGATTTTGGCATTTCTGTGGTGAATGTTCTTGACGCTTCCAACTACCGATCCGCGAAACTCTGAAATGGCATGGGATCAACAGTCCCAATCAACCCTTGATCTGATGGCTTAGATCATTTCACGATTTCGCATTTCACGATTTCGACATTCCTGTGGTAAATGTTCTTGAAGCTTCCAACTACCGATCGCCGAAACTCCGAAATGGTGTGGGATCAACGGTCCCAATCAACCCTTGATCTGACGGCTCAGATCATTTCACGATTTCGCATTTCGCGATTTCGGCATTCCTGTTGTATTGTTTCTTGCCTCTCCAACTCACGATTCACGAAACCCCGAAATGGAGTCTTTGACATGCTCTAATCTTTTGCCACGCGTCCCTCTTGGATCAATGGTCAAGATTTTATCGAGACTTCGCAACTCCACGAGCCTTCATTGTGCCTGATCAACGGTCCATATTTGGCCTCGATCTAATGGTTGAGATTATTTCACGATTTCGCATATCGCGAGTTCAAGAGGTGAAAGGCTAGAGCATTTCACACCTTTCACTTTCCAGTCAGCGAAATGTTGATTTGTGTCCACGTGTCATGCCCGTAGATGGACGGTCCTCCTTCTTTCGGGATTTTGTATACCCGCTTCTCCTTGCACTTTAATGAATGTGCAGGTTCTCCCTAATCCAACGATGGTCGGAACTTATGCTCAGATCTGATGCCTGAGATCTGTCCTCCTCTTCTGCGCGTTCTTCTTGTCTACAATCAGATTTGACGGTCCTCCTTCTTTCGGGAATTTAAATGGGATCCAATGATCACTGACGCTTCTCCTCCTGAGCTTAGGCACTGCGATCAACTCTGCGCTAATTACTCCTAAGCTTACTTTGTTCCTATTTTTCATCGATGCTTACTCTGATCTTGTCATCAATTACCTCCCTACAATCCTTTGCACGTTTGTTGCCATCTTTGTTGTTGTACTTGCCATCAATGACAAGCCTACAATGTCTGTAAAACATGCCAACATTAAGTTCATAACATTTATTCTCTAATAACAAATGTTATCAATGCAATATTTAAAATAGCATCAAAAACCAATGTGTGTACATCAAATATGAACATATAGAACAACTCCCAAAGTAATAATAATGATAACTTTCACAACAACCCTTAATATATTAGGTGAATAACTGAAAAACTACCCAAGGACTTCCATATATCCAAATCATAAGTTCATGTGCACAACAATAACTTTATTTACATCTATATATACATATTCTCATTCATTGCACATGTGGCCCCCTATTAGACTAACCCCTATTACATATAGATTTAACCCCATATATACCCATTAAGATCATAATAAGCATATGTTGCAGCTGCACATAAATATGGAATAATACAATTAAGAACAATCACAATAAATATAGGAAGCTCCTTACTTTGAAAATCACCTACTTAAAATTATAAGGGATATTTAAAAAAAAAAACAATGATAAAAATTATTTGTGGAAGATGGATATGGATGAAAAATGGAATGAAACCATTGCAAAAATACCCATAATTAAAATAAAAATACATTCTCTTCGAAAAAAAAATGTGTGATGTTAACAACATGACAATAACCAAATGGCATTTATAAATGTGTGATGTTAACAACATAAGCATAACCAAATGGCACTTATAAAATGGTATTGTAGCCACATTGAAAAAATGAAAGTTGTCATGGGGGACAATGTCCATTAGGTTGTGCCTTTTGCAATAATCTCTTACATTCAAGCATCAAAATATGATCTGCAACTTAGTATGGAAACCAAAGCATTCTTATCCATGTGGTACCGAGGATATACTCTGCTATACCGAAAAAAAGAAGGTTGTCATAAAGCACTTTTTCATGGTGCATGTAAGAAGAAACCTAGAAGGAATTCAGAATCTATATTTTATTTGTAGTAATATATAATTCTTTTTTAATATAGTGACAGTAGTTAAGAAATAATATTTCATTTCTTTCAAATAAAATAATAATTTTATTTAAAATATTTCTTTCAAATAAAATAATAATTTTATTTAAAATAATTAAAATTGCATTTTTTATAAATAACTAATAATTTTGTAACTCTGCTAAAAAGGAAAGTTGTCATAAAACACTTTTTCATAACATTTTATTTCCTCCAAATAAAATAATAATTTTATTCAAAATAAATAAAATTGCATTCCTTATAAGTAACTAATAATTTTGTAACTCTGCTATACTAAAAAAAAGGTTGTCATAAAGCACTTTTTCATGGTGCATGTAAGAAAAAACCTAGAAGGAATTCAGAATCTATATATCTTATTTATAGTAGTATATAATTTGTTTTTAAAGATAGTGATAGTAGTTAAGAAAGAACATTTGATTTCTTTTATATATATATATATATATATATATATATATATATATATATTCAAAATAAATAAAATTGCATTCCTTATAAGTAACTAATAATTTTGTAAATTGAATCAAAATTTATGGAATATTAAATATAAACTCCCACAAACATAAGTATAGAAATTGTTTTGACAATCTAGATATTACATCAAAAATATTTTAAATAATTCAAAATCTTCTTCAACTATATACATTCATAAATAAGTCTATATATTTCCCAAATAGTGTTGTTAACATCAAAACAAATTAAATGGATGTTCCTATAAAAGCCCCAAAAGTTGAAGATGATGTTATGTGATTGATAGCACTGAAAGATCAGATTAGAAAAAAGGCATATGGTGATAGTTGAAGGACTAGCCATTCTTGGATTCTTGTATATGTCATATTCTTATATCCATCCATAGCCTTTCCTTTGATAAACCATCCACCTTTGAATTCCTTTCCCTGTAAATATGATGAAAAGATATATTGTTTAATTGGATTTGAACAAGTGGATCTCTTCAAATATAGGTTTCAAAAGATAATCTACATACTTTTTATACCCCTCATCCAATTTACAACCATCGTTGAATCACTAAAAATTTGAATATTTGTGATCCCTTTCTTTACAAAAAGAGTCAAAAGTAGTTTAAGAGCCATCAGTTTAGAAAAAATATTGATACCTCTTCCAAGACCAACTTTAAATTTTAGACAATGGGGAGCAATCATATGGATTATAACTCCAACTCTACATGTAGGAGAATTGCCTTGCAATGCCCCATCAAAACAAGTCTAGGATCTAGTCTTGTTAATGTGTTTAGCCACTATCTACCTTTGAGATTTCTCTTTTAAAAACTATGGAAAATTGTCTAGTATGCACTTACTTTGAATTGCACATTACAAAGGTAAAATATAATGGTTTTCAAACAAAGCTACTATTCTTGCAAGACATAATCCCTAAGCAGCAATTAACATAAGTGCTTTGATATTTTTATTGGAAATATTGTATACCCATGATATGAAGCAATTCTCTAGGTATCAACTCCATTCCAATTGAGTCTAAAATGTTGGAAACGTGATCCCTTAGGGTTACTAACATGAAGGCATATGAACCATCACAAGTTGTCAGTCGTCATTAGGAGTCCAAGAAACCTATTGGAAGATGAATCCAAAGGTCAAGCAATGGTATTTATTCATGTATCATATAGATGAATAATAACAATTCACGCTTATCTCTATTTTGTGAGTTCCAACAGTGGTAGCAATGACAACACACAAAAACTACTAGTTTATGCATTGTAAGTTTATATGTGTAAACGGGTACATTTTCGATAGAAGCCGACACCCTTCATTTGTTGAGTCTACATAGTTTATTTTGCATTGTAAAGTGTGGGTGGAGTTGAAGAAACCTCTGACATATAATTATGTCTTTAAATGGTTCAAGTTGAGCAATTATTAGAGTTATTGAACCCTCTAATACTCTCTTATGTGGAGAACACAGTCACCACTAACAAAGACACTATGCAGTATGTTGTAACTTGCATGCATGTTTATGTTACACATCAAAATTACTCACTTCAATGATGACCCATTGTCTTCATTGCTAGTGTCGCATTTTTGGTCGCAAGTGTCACAAGTGTCAAAAACATCATACTGTCATCTTGCCTATGTCGTGTCTCTAACGACATCATAAGGACACTTAAGACACCCTCAAAGACTGGTTTTAGGAAGAGAAATCATTTGATGAAGAGTACAAAGCATTTGCCATGAAGAAAACCACTCAAAAATGATTTTTGGAAGGCAACACTCCCCTACCCACTGTTAGGGAGCGTCGACACTCCCTAGCCTTCTTTGGGGGAGTGTTGAAACACTCTGTGCACCCTTTTGGGGGAGCGCTACCCTTTTTGAGCGAATTTTGGTTTGTTGAGATAAATCAGGGAAGAATCCCCTCAATCTCTGAAGTTGGTTGGGTTCGAATCTAAGGTCAAGGCATGATCTTAGGGAAGATCCACAACTGAAGGAGAGGCATTCTCAACTTATCCCAAAGATCTCTCAAGTGGTTAGGTCTCTCCAATCTTATATAAGGAGGAATTCTCATGGTGAAAAACATATAGAGATTGAGAGATACCAAACTTATGATCTCATGAGTGGTATTGAGATGGAGAGATTGTCAAGCATCAAACTTATGATCTCATAAGGGAGATATCATTGAAGCATCAACATTCTGTGTGGATTATTTGAGCAAGGGTCTGGACAAAGGGATCTTGGTGAAGTTGTTGCACTACATCCATGGCTGTAAGCACCACTTTGTTCTCATTAATATAAATCTATGCTTGGCCTGTTTCCTTTAAAGTTTGCGTGCATTTCATGAACTTGTTTCTTTTATAGATCCATTATGAAGCTAATCATGGTAAAATAGGAAGTATCGTTGGTTTTGCTCATTGTACCACGGGACCTTCCGAAGAACTTGGAGATCAAGATCAGCCTGGATCGAGCAAGGACAAACATTGGTAAAAAGGTATTTACTATTCTTCCTTCCTCTTCTTTGATAGTTTATCTTTATTAAAAGGAATGTCAATGTCCACAATAGCACTTTTTTGTCTTGGTCATAGGGGTCTAGTATCTAAGAGAGAATTCACTTGTACACAAGGGGATTTCTCTATAACAGAAATTGGTGACTCCAATGGGGAGGGACCTTGATTTATGTTTCCTTTCCTAGGTCTTGTTTTTGCCTTTGCTCATTTTTTGACCTTATACATACTGTGTCTTTGATTCTTAGAACTGTGTTGATTGGCTCTTTACCTCATCTCATACATTTTAATTTCCTGAAGTTGCTTGAATTTTTTTACTTTCTGGGCATTTTTCTGAATTTTTAGTGGCCAGCGCCCCCCTACCTCTTCTACCAGAGTGTTGGTGCTCCCTAATGAGCTTACACAAAGCATTGAAATGATCTAGTGCCCTTTACACCAGAGCACTTCCCCTTTTCTTTGAAAAATCTTCTAGGGATTTCATTCTCTGAGTTTTTTCTTGCTTTTGGTACTTGCTCAGAGTCTCACAACCTCAGTACATCTTTTTCTTGGCCTTCAACACTTTTATTTCTAAGAATTGATCACCTTTTGTTTGGATTTTTTGACATTTTTCCTTACCTTGAAATAACTCTTTGTCTTTGACGATTTAGAGTCAATTTGTCATTTTCTTCTCATTTATCTGACTGAGTGAAAACTTTTTGTAAGGAGATTCAAAGGTATTTTGTACTTTTCCTTTTGATATTTGAGGTCTTTTCCCAAGCAATTCCTGGTTGTTCATCATCCATTAACCTTCTCCTACCTTCACTAGCAAATTCACCTTTTTTCATGCATTCTGGGTAATTTTTTGCAAGTTTTTGGCTATTTTTCTAAGTTTATGGGAGCACCAACGCCCCCCTGTAGGCCATACTAGAGAACCAATGATTCCCTATAGTGTTTTAGGGGGAATTTCAACACTCTGTGCACCCTTCTAGGGGAGCGCTAGTGTCTTTTTTGAGTGAAATTGCCTTCTTTTGCTCGGTCTTTTGCAGCATGTTTTGTAGTACTCTTTACCCAGAGTCTGTGGTTGGTTTGTGAAGTTTTTCGGATTGGTTCTTGATGGTTTTTTATGCTTTTCACTCTCTTTTGTCTTGATAGGAGCTTGAAACCTCTTTCAGAAATGTGAAAATTGCCCTTTCTAGCTGCTTGTTTTGTTGGGACAATTTGAGTGATTTCTCTTTCTCCCTATTTTTTCTTGGATTCTTCTGTGCATTTTATTTGTGTTCCTTGAATGATTGATTGGTTGTAGAATCCTTGATGGTGTTATTTCTTGTTAGAACAAGTTTCTACTTTTTTTCTTTCATACCTCACTGCCTTGAGTGCATGTTTTTTTTGTATCCATTTTGCTTTGTGTCTTTTGCATCTGCATAGGACTCTTTCTCTTGATTGAAAGTAGTGGAGCATTGAAGGTTTTGTATTTACTTTCTGTATACATCATAATCAAACAAAGAAGATAAATTCATTCTTTCTTTTGGGTAGTGAAACTAGCTTGCATTTGAAGTAGCGAAATTGCATGTTTTTTGGCATTTTGGGACATTGTGCATCTAGAATGATGAATGTTTTATCCTTCTCGTAGCATAGATTTCATCGAAATGAAAAGATTGCATATTCATATCTTTTCATAACTTTTGAGTTGGTCAAAACACCATATTGTTCATGCCATTTTTCTTTTGAGTAACAACGGCCTTAAAAATCAAGCGCTAAACTAAAATTTATTAGACATTTTTACATTTTCTGGTAGCAAACCTACATTAGATTATTTGTAGGTATTTGGAATAGGTGTGAAAGATAACTTTCCAAAGCTGCAAACAAACATAGGATCTTGTGTTAGGGAGCAGTGAAATCCAATTGCTACATTTTTTCCTAGGAAGCCCTTCTCACACAAGGGTTAAACCTGAGGTCGCATTGAGAATAGCAGAGTTACTCACCCTCCTTTGTTGGTCTTGGTGTAGAGATTGTGCATATTATGGGGGTCGCTTGAAGGTATACCCACAATGATGAGTGGAAGCCTTTCAAGTTGATTTCGGGCTAGATACTCTGCCCTTGCATGTGGATTGGACTGTCAATTGTTTCCCCAGGCATCAATGTTGTAGTTGGTAACCTTAGTGGCCTATCTCTTTAGGGTCTTTACACAAGGTGACTATGGAGGGGAATGTCTTCATGGTACCTGGAATCGGCGTTGGCCAGACTCACTCGGGCTCCTTGGAGGGTATACCCATGTTTATGTGTGGGAGCTTGCACCAGGGTGTAAGTCCATTAAGCAGGATGTCAACGTAACTTTTCCACCTGCTCTATCTCAGCCCCTTCTTACTTTGTTACTGCGACGTTGGATTTCATCACCAAATAGTGTGCTCATTGTGAGAAGGTTTTGTTTGCTTGCTTGCTTACTAGATTTTTAGCGTGTGTTGTTTGTTCTCCCTAGCAAAATCTAGGTTGGATTTTTACTTTTATGGTGTCAGTTCCCAGAATGACCAATGAAGGAACCACTTTTCCAGGGGAACCCTTTGTTTTTCCTTCTTACGGAAACGTTGGTCCTCCTTACATCGCTACTTTGACCCTTTCAGGTCTCACAATTGGGTTACCAGTATGGTTGTTTTCCACTTCGGTGATCTCAAATGCAGGTGCTTCAGATGTAATCACACCACCCACACATCAACCTCATGTCGACCTTTCTCCTTTCTCACCCATCAAGTCTCCTTCCATTTATCCTTCTTCGCCTAGTGAAATCTCTAAAGAAAGTAGCCAAGTTAATCAAAAGAAGAAGAAACGGAAAGAGAAGAAGAAGAGGAATCAGAAAGGGACCATGCCTCCAACTACATCAAATGTTGGATCCAAGCAACCAGATACTGTTAATCTTACTGGGAGTGTTGGTGAGGTCAATAAGACTACAACGAAGAATTTGAAACCCAAATTCCCTTGCATTCTTTGTAAGGGTGACCATTTTCTGAGGGATTGACTTGGTATCCCCAAGGTCTTAGAAATGTGATCCTCCACATCATCGGCCTCTGCTAGACATGTTGGTGATGCCCCGTCAACTAGTGACGTTAAGGTTGGTAAGAAGAAGACAATTGTCAAGTTTCCTTGTATGTTATGCGAAGGTGATCATTATTCTCACCTTTGTCCTCGTATGGATGAGGCTTCTTCTCTTTTGGAAAAGATTCAACTTCCAAAAGGTTATCGTAAGATTTCCCCCAACCCATTGTTAGTTGATAAACTGGTCAATCTGGTTCCATCCTTGGTCAATCCAGTTGATCAGGTGGTCAATCTAGTTTCCTCCTTGATTGAACCACAAACCCAAGTAGTTGATCCATTTCCATCATCGATCAACCCCACTCTTCATCAAAAGAGTGAAACCAAAGTGGTCGATCTGGTTCTGCCATCGGTCGATCCCACTCCTCCATTGAGGAGTGCCAAAGTGGTTGCTTTGGTTACTTCATCGGTCAATCCCACTCCTCCTCTGAAGAGTGTCGAACTGGTCGATTCGATTCTGCCATCTGTCGATCCCACTCTTCCTTTGAGGAGTGCCAAAGTGACTGATCTAGTCCCTTCCTCAATCAGTGCCACCCTTCATCTGAAGAGTTTCAAAGTGGTCGATCTGACTCTGCCATCGGTCGATCCCACTCCTCCTTTGATGAGTGCCAAAGTGGTTGTTCCAGTTACTTCATCGGTCAATCCCACTCTTCCTCTGAAGAGTGCCAACGTGGTCGATCTGATCCCATCATCGATCAATCCTACTCTCCCTCTAGAGATTAAACCCGATTCTGCTCACGTTTTTCTCATTGATACAGGATCTATCGTGCCGGGGGGCATTCCTCCTTCTCCTGTGAAAACCCCTCCAAGTAATGAGGCCATTCTTTTTGATTGGGGTGTGCTAACTAGACCTCATCTTCCCTCTTGCATTCCTTTCAATATTACAGTACAGGTTTGTGGTCAGGACGTTCCTCATGCGTTGATAGATGAAGGTTCATCCATTAGTATTTTTTCCTCTATTGCTTGGTAAGCTTTGGGATATCCTCAGCTTGTGCTGGTTACCCAAACTCTGTTCAATTTTAACAGAAGAACCAGTCACCCTTTAGGGATCCTTCCTCAGTTTCCCGTAACTTTGGGAGGGAAAATTGTCTTTATTGATGTTATGGTAGTCCAAGACCCCTTGGATTTCGATTTACTCCTCGGGTGAAATTATGTCTATGCCATGCAAGCTATTGTATCCACTCTTTTTCGTGTGATATCTTTCCCACATGATAGAAGAATGGTGACTATTGATCAACTTTCGTTTTTTGGCCCTGACTTGACCATCAACCCAATGACCTCCCTAAATGGACCTTATATGCAGTCGGTATCACCCCTGCCACAGGTCAATTATGTGGCATTGTCTCCCATGCCTTCAATTTTCGATGACTTAGATTCAGTAGTTGACATGGTGATCTCTTCACTAGGGCTATTGGAGCCTGATCTCCTTACCCCTGACGAGACCCTCGACATGTGTTCCTTTTAGAGCATTCTTCTTCCATCCAATGAATATCTCTTGGAAGCCATGACCGAGTTTTTCCCCTTGACACGGTGTCCTTCTAGAGCATTATCCTCTTGGAAGCCTTGATCAAGAAGAGTCATGAGCATAGTTTCTCTTCTCTGTGGAAAGCTCATTAAAAAATGAAACAAAGGTAATGAGCATAGTTTCTCTTATTTCCGGCAAGCTCGTTAAAAAATGAAACAAAAATCTGGGGACTGAACCTAGAGCCTTGAGCATAGTTTTTCTTTTCTGTAGCAAGCTCGTTAAAAAATGAAACAGAAATATGGGGATTGAACCTGAAGCCTAGAGCATAGTTTTTATTTTCTGTAGCAAGCTCGTTAAAAAATGAAACATAAATCTGGGGATTGAACACGGAGCCTTGAGCATAGTTCTTTTCCTGTGCCAATCTCGTTAAAAAATGAAACAGTCACCTCTCTTGTCAGTTCTAGTCTTTCGCCAGATCTCGTAGATGTCGAGTCAAGTCTTTCATTAGCTCTCATATTTGAACCTTCTTTTCATCCACTTTTATTCTTTTTCTCCATCTAGTACAGAAATTGGTGACAACCTCAAAGTCGATGAATGAATTGAATCTTGGGGGGCATGTCTCCAGCCTTTGATGATCATTCTGGAGTTAAGCCACTAACTTTTCAAGTTGGGGGCATACCGAGCTTAGTATTTGTTCCTTCTCGTGCTCATAAATACATGAGAATGTAACTGAGTATACTTTTATCACTTTTTCAGACTCGTAAAGGTTATACGAAAAAGGAACCCCTTGGAGTCTCCTTTAAGCTCTTTTTAGACTCTCTAAACATGAAAAGATTTTCGAGTGATCTTACTTCCTTTCACACTCGTTAAAAGGTTTGAAAGAGCGTCTTTTGAGTGGTATTTTATCACTTTTTCGGCCTCGCGAGACTAATATTACAAAAAAGGACAACTCTGGAGTCGTCTTTAAGCTCTTTCAGACTCTCTAAACATGAAAATATTTTTGAGTGATCTTGCTTCCTTTCCTACTCGTTAAAAGGTTTGAAAGGGTGTCTTTCAAGTGATAATTTATCTCTTTTTCAACCTCATGAGACTAACATTACGAAAAAGGACAACACTGGAATCGTCTTTAAGTCATTTTCAAACTCTCTAAATATGAAAAACCATTGATTTTACCTTCTCTGGACTCATTAAACAATCATGCATTGAAGGGCCCATACGGGACCAAACCCTTACTTCTTCCAGTTCGTTAAACAAAAGAAGAGGGACATACTGAAGGTGAGTTATATCGAGCATGCGTTACCCTCCTCGAGCTCATTAAATCAAAAAGAGGTACTTATCTATCTGGATGGGGGAAAAAATTGAAGGAATCAAGCCAAGCAGTTTTTGGGAACATTACAGGTCACTCTTACGGTCGCCCTTGAACATGTCATTTTATCTTTGCATACATTTTAATCTACTGAACCTCTACACTTAACCAATCCTCTGAGTTTCTTTACTCCTTTGGGTCACCCGACGAAAGTCACAGTATCCACTGCATCATCATGTTTTGGTCAATGTCATGTTTCTAATGTTGTGCCTCAGTGTTCAAGGGAATTATCTGCCTTGAGAATCAGCCATCATGAATATCTTGTTTCAATACCCATGTTAGTCCATGTTCATTTGATCTACCAAATTACATCTTTGTGTCAGTTTTGTGTCGTTAATGGGGGATACATCAAGGCCCTCCTTCGACAAGTCTATTCCTGTCGACTTCAGCACATTATCCAGGAACTAGACTTAGAAACCAGTTAGTAACTTGGGACCTGCATGCCTCAATGGCATGCCTCCTCATGTCTGAAAGTGGGTTTACACCATTGACCTCTGATCGGATGATTCCACGGATGTTTGACTTCAGCTCATCCATTCACATTCCTTGGAATGTACTAGAGTACCTTGGGAATCATTGACATCAATGGTGATCTCCCTCGCGCTTGTTAACAGTTTACCTCATTGACTGGTAATCAAGTGGTTTCTGTCGTGTTTGACATTAGGACATCTATTCACATGGTTAGATTCATACTACATCGGGATCGGTAAGAAGACCTTGGGTTGATTCATCACTCTTATATGTACTTTGCCCANTAGTGGTTTCTGTCGTGTTTGACATTAGGACATCTATTCACATGGTTAGATTCATACTACATCGGGATCGGTAAGAAGACCTTGGGTTGATTCATCACTCTTATATGTACTTTGCCCAGGTTGCGACGGAGTTTCTTTTGAACATTGACACATATACTGTCACATAGATCCACTCTATATTGGTCCATGGTTATGTCTTGTCGTCTCGTAGATCCACTCTGTATTCTTCGTGGCTACGATCAGCTCAGGTCATAAGAGTATAGATCCACATTGAGTCTTCAGTGGCTATACCTTTTATCAGTATAATTATGGATATGTAGTGTATTTTATGGCGGCCATACCTTGAAAGTCTTTATCACTCAAGCATAGGTATGCCTGCCTTGGGTTTGAAACATGTCATAACATTTGTTGGATGGTTGTGTGCATATTCTATCAGGTTCTATAAGTTCGTACCCTTGCTTGAAAAATTCTACAAAGTACTTCAGTCATCAATTCTCGTCTTCTAACTTCACGCTTTGGGTGGTAATCTGTTACACATCAAAATTACTCATTAGGATGATGGCCTAATGTCATCATTACCAATGTCTCAAATGTCGCATTTCGGCTACAAGTGTCATAAATATCATACCGTTGTCATGTCCATGTTGTGTCTCAGACGACATTATCAAGAACACTTACAGGACACCTCAAAAGACTGGTTATGAGGAGGAGAAGTCATTTGAAAAAGAGTGCAAGTATTTTGCCACTGATAAAACTACTAAAAAATCAATTTTGTAAGGCAACGCTCCCCTATACACTGTCAGGGAGTGTCAATGCTCCCTAACCCCCTTTGGGGGAGCGTTCCAACGCTCTGTGCCCCATTCTGAGGGAGTGTTGGCCTTTTTTGAGCGAATCTTTGGATTGTTGAGAGAAATCGTGGAAGAATCCCTTGATATATGGAGTTGGTTGGATTCGAATCTAAGGTCAAGGCATGATCTTAGGAAATATTCACAACTGAAGGAGAGGAATCCTCAACTTATCCCAAAGATCTCTCAAGTGTTTGGGTCTCTCCAAGATTATATAAGGAGGCCTTCTCATGGTGTGATCTAAAAATGAAGAAGACTTGTAATCTTGAAAATATTTGCAAGTAAATTTTATGTGTTAAAAGAAAATGGATCAACTTTGTAACACATCATTAATAGGATTTACTCATTTAAGATGCATATAAATAGCAGCATACTCAATGAACAGAAAACACATAACACAGCAAATGATAAAGGAGTTCACCCCTCTCTTGGGCTACATCTCCTGGTCCAACTTCTAATGGATCATTTATATTATTTGCTCAAAGTGCTCAAAAATGTGCTTTACAATGCTCAAACTGTCAAATAGACTACTCCAATGGCTTCAAAACGTCCAAAAACCCCTAGCTGGGCTTTTTCGACACCTCGTTTGGCCAAAAATGAAGAAGATAGGCTTCCTGGAAGTCCCCCCTTCAAGCTTGTTGTCTCTACATCTACAAATTGCACCCTTGTTCATTCAACCTAGCACAGACGCTATTTAAAGTGTAAAAACCCGGCACCGAACGCAACCGTGCCAACGGTGCGAACTGTAGGATGGTTATGGGCACGCCAGCCCCTAACCGCCAAGCTCGTGGGCACATGGGTCCATGTGACCCCGCACAAATATAAAAAGGGCTAATTTTAAATCATAACTTCCCTGCGCGCTCCGTGGAAAGGTCACATGCCATAGGTCATGTGACCGGAGGCTTAAAAGTATACCCCGCGCGTTTGAACTATGGTTATGTGTGAACCCCGGGGCTGGGCTCCATTTGCAATACAACTCCCGCGCATATATTATGGGTATGGTCACATGTTAACACAATAGAACCACAGGTCGAGGCTAAGCCCCGGCCCGACCCCCCGCCATATCAAACATTACATTAATTCAAATACATTAAAACGCATATAGTTAACAAGGAACAATGCGTAGCCCGTTGGCAGGGCGGACTTTGCAAAGGCTTTGACCGGTGGAGGAGGTCTGAGGTTCGAATCCCACGGACTCCATATAATTTTGAACCAATATAATGGTGCCACGTGGCGACCCATTATTGGGCCATGTGGCACCCAACCACAAACCAAACACTGCCACTTGTCGAAACATGATTCATCCAACTGTCAGCCAATTCAAAACTTCCACATCACCTCTGCCACATCAGCATATGGACTCTGCTACATCAGCCTGTACGAACTGTACGGACTGCACAGTCAGTGTCCCTTTTTTTGCCTGTTTGATGATTCGAACAAATCGCAATATCTCTCACTCCCGACGTCCGTTTGAACCCA
>JASDQU010506355.1:28099-41904 GCA_032191745.1 Picea mariana | reverse complement strand
CTTCATGAGCCATACTTGGTGAATGCCTCCTTGAAACTTGCGGTGATTGTAAATGCTTCCTCCTTGAAGGATGAGAACTTGGCTCCACAAATTGACCTTCTCCTCTTGTGAGTTTCAACCTTGTGAGCATCAGAAAACAAAACACTTGCAAATAATAAAGTCTTAAAAAACCAGTGCTCTGATACCAACTTGATCTAAAAATGAAGAAGACTTGTAATCTTGAAAATATTTGCAAGTAAATTTTATGTGTTAAAAGAAAATGGATCAACTTTGCAACACATCATTAATAGGATTTACTCATTTAATATGCATATAAACAGCAGCATAATCAATGAACAGAAAACACATAACACAGCAAATGATAAAGGAGTTCACCCCTCTCTTGGGCTACATCTCCTGGTCCAGCTTCCAATGGATCATTTATATTATTTGCTCAAAGTGCTAAAAAATGTGCTTTACAATGCTCAAACTGTCAAATAGACTGCTCCAATGGCTTCAGAACGTCCAAAAACCCCTAGCTGGGCTTTTTCGGCACCTCGTTTGGTCAAAACACGAAGAAGATAGGCTTCCTGGAAGTCCCCCCTTCAAGCTTGTTGTCTCTGCATCTACAAATTGCACCCTTGTTCATTCAACCTAGCACACACGCTATTTAAAGCATAAAAACCCAGCATCGAACGCAACCGTGCCAATGGTGCGAACTGTAGGACGGTTATGGGCACGCCAGCCCCTAACCGCCAAGCTCGTGGACACATGGGTCCATGTGACCCCGCGCAAATATAAAAAGGGCTAAGTTTAAATCATAGCTTCCCCGCGCGCTCCGTGGCAAGGTCACATGCCATAGGTCATGTGACCGGAGGCTTAAACGTATACCCCGTGCGTTTGAACTGTGGTTATGTGTGAACCCCGGGGCTGGGCTCTGCCTGCCATATCAAACATTACATTAATTCAAATACATTAAAATGCATATAGTTAACAAGGAACAATGCGTAGCCCGTTGGCAGGGCGGACTTTGCAAAGGCTTTGACTGATGGAGGAGGTTCGGGGTTCGAATCCCACGGACTCCATATAATTTTGAACCAATATAATGGTGCCACATGGCAGCCCATGATTGAGCCACGTGGCACCCAACCACAAACCAAAAACTGCCACGTGTCGAAACATGATTCATCCAACTGTCATCCAATCCAAAACTACCACATCACCTCTGCCACGTCAGCGTACAGACTCTGCCACGTCAGCCTGTATGGACTGTACAGACTGCACAATCAGCGTCCCTTTTTTTGCCTGTTTGACGATTCGAACAAATCGCAATATCTCTCGCTCCCGACGTTCGTTTGAACCCAAACAAGTTGTGTTGGGTTTGTAACGACGAGGCCTGCGCTCTCATTCGATTTGAAGCGATTCCGAGAACTTTGAATTTTTGAGCAAAATTTGATCCCCTAATCTTGGTGAAAGGCACATGATAGAGGAATTGAGAAGCACCTAACTTATGATCTCATAAGGAAGGATAGATTTTGAGAGAAGCACCTAACTTATGATCTCATAAGGAAGGGATGGAGAAATTATGAAGTATCAAAATTATGATCTCATAAGGGAGATATCATTGAAGCATCAACATTCTGTGTTGATTATTTGAGCAAGGGTCTGGACAAAGGGAGCTTGGTGAAGTTGTTGCACTACATCCATGGCTTTAAGCACCACTTTGTTCTCATTAATATAAATCTATGCTTGGTCTGTTTCCTTTAAAGTTTGCGTACATTTCATGAACTTGTCTCTAGTAGATAGATATGTTTTTGAGCTAATCTCAGTAGAATAGGAAGTTTGT
Organism: Picea mariana; assembly: GCA_032191745.1. NCBI lineage: Eukaryota > Viridiplantae > Streptophyta > Pinopsida > Pinales > Pinaceae > Picea > Picea mariana. The sequence goes on along the minus strand of JASDQU010506355.1, from coordinate 40,079 downwards.
TGTATCTTTGTTTGTTCTACGGGACTTATTGAGGATCTTATGATCGAAGCTCAACCTAGACTGTGCGAGGACAAACGCCATTAAAAAGGTACACTTTTCTTCTTCCTCTTCATACAGTAGCTTAATTAGATCTAAAAGGAATGTCAGTGTCCACAATAGCTTTTTCTGTCTTGGTCATAGGGGTCTAGTATCCAAGAGAGAATCCACTTGTCCACAAGGGGATTTCTCTGTAACAGTTTCACAATCCAAAGTATCATTTTTTCACACCCAAACTCGACTTCTTCACGATGCACTTGAACGAAAGAATCTTCCACATTTTGAACTAGTCCTTCTTCATAACAACCCTATTTTTGAAGAAGATGATGATGTTGATTCAAACCAACAGACAACACAGAAGAAACTCAGTGAGACAACTTCATATTCAATTGCATATGAATATCATCTTCCTCTTTTGAAGCCAATCATCATACCTTGGGAAGAAATCAGGAACAACAATCATCGAATAGGTATAAGATATGAAAAGGAATTCACCTTCCATATTCCTGACTATACCAAGCTTATCCAGTTCCAGAGTGTTGGATTTCTACAAGAAGATCCATATTCACCTACTCCAATTCAAGAGCATGTTCTGAAATGCCAACATTGACAACGAATTGGCCATATGGAATATTAGTACTTTGATCTTCATACTTGTGAATATTGTAGAAAGCACAAGCATCCTTCAGATAGATGTTCCAAACGCAAGAAATTTACAAAAGTGAAGAACCACTATGGGTGGATGACTTATTGGCATTGGTCATCAACATTCAATAATATATCTCATTCATACCATAGAATTAATTCTTGAGTATTGACGCATCTTGCGTTGAAAGGATTTACATCTTCTCACCTTTTACCTGATAGAGGGAATTGTTATCGCACAGTTTGTAGTTTGGGAAAATCCCAACCCAAAAAACAAGTGTGTGACACAACTGGGAATACCTATCATTGTCACCTCAATAGATATCCCCCTCATTTTAGTGAAGGACAAGTCCAACATAAGGGAGGATTCTCAGGTGACCCTAGGGGGATTGTAAGGGGAGAAGCAAGGAGCTAGACGAACACCCCTATAGGTCAAGGTCAAGGTGATACTTGAGGCTTGATGAAAGATTCTTTGGAGTTGGTAAATGGTTTCCAAGGTTGTGTACCTGCAAAGCAATATTAGACAAACCAAAACAAGACAATATATGATGATAAAAGCCTCAAGACCAATGGGGAATCAGTAAGAATCCTTGTTGTTCCAAAATTGCAGCAGTAAGGAAAAAAAAAATATATATATATATATATATATATATATATATCAACGATGAAGAAAGTATGACAGTTGCAAATTAAACTATCAAAATAAAGTATATGTTGTTGGAAATTAAGTTAACAATTAGTAGACAATCTTCCAATGTTTAAACGAAGACTTTGATAGCAAGAGAGGGTTGTTAATGAGTGTTATCACCAAGTATTTATGACATCCCAATGGTTGTATCAAAAAATTTCTATAGAAGAAAGTTCTAACCACTAAAATAAGCAAGTAAGCCACCCAAACAACAGCTCTTAAATAGTAGATCAATTATCACAGCTTGCAAGTGAATTTCAGCAGTGGAAAAGTGAATAAAGAGTAAGAGAAAGTGAGTTTGATGCATCCCTATTGGTTGTAGCTTAATGTTTGTTGCATCCCTATTGGTTGTAGCTTAATGTTTGTTACATCATCTCAATCACTTAGCAAATCAAGACGCCCCTAGGGCACAATATAGCTTAAAGCATGTAAAATTTAGATCTAAACTTGAATAATTAAATATCTCAAAATTCACGTTTACCAATGAAACAATATTCAATCTCCAATGTAAATATTAGTGTATTATCTATTGGGTAATGGAGTCTCTTGATTTGAGCTAGGGTTTAACAATCCTCTAGGGGTATAAACCCTCTTACTCCCTAGAGAAAATAAACCTTAGCAAGGTTTTGCTACAAGGGTGTAAATCCTCTTACTCCTTGTAGCAATAATTAAGAATTTTCAATAACAATAAAAGAGAATTCTTGGATGGAGGGTGTATTCCCTTATACCCCCCCTAGGGTTTGATTAATAACCTTGAAATTAAGAAGAAAAACGCAAGATTGCATAAATTCCTTACTTATTCCTAGAGATAGCATGTAAAACCCTTACTCTATCAAGAAATTCCATCAAATTTCCAAGAACAAGAATCCAAGAGAAGTCGTTAGCCTTTATTCCACCAATAGACAAGTGTAGCATCCATTTTTCACAAGAAAGAAGAGATAGTGAATTTCCCAAGGAGGGAGAAACTTTCAGTCCAAGGGTTATGTAATTCTCTAGCGATGAGTTGTTAAAATGAAAAAGAGATGGCCTTTATTTATATGAGGCCATCTAAACCAATTTTTCCACATAAAATTGTCAACAACAAATTAAAAGAGGGATGACCGCCTTTTTTTTCTCTTACAATTTGGAAATAATAAAATTGCATAAGATAAAACCCTAAAAAGGGTGACGTCGTGCTCTAGAAGGGTGACGTTGTGCTCTAGAAGGGTGACGTGAGGCCTAGAAGTGAGATGTTGAGCCTCAAAAAGAAAACCGTTGGGCCTCTAAAGGCCATGTGCCAAGCTATCAAGTGTTAGAGTGTTGTGTCATGCATATCCTTCCATCTAACCACATCGCCTTCAGAACCAATCAATCCCACCAAACCCTAGCCTCCAAATGACGTCAAGGGCCTAGAAGATGACATCCTAGGCCTCTAGAGGCCAATGTCTAGGTGCAAATGGCTATGATGTCCTCGTCAAATGTTGTCAAAGAGACTCCAAAGGAAAGATACTCTATCTTTTATGCACAAAGGCTCTAGAGTGCTCTGCCCAGCCTGTGAGGTATGCCATCCATCCTAGGGGTTCTCAACACCCCATGAAGGTCAAAATGGCATAATTCCTCCATGGATAGCTTTCACCTATCAAGGTCCTACAAAGAAAAATAAGTATGCCCTCCAAGAGTCCACAAGTCACATGTATCATGCCAAATAAGCCACATTTATTAAAAGAACCACCCAAACATATGCATTAAATCCCCCCTTTTCAAACTAAATAAATGCTCAAAGACCTTATAAAATTTTCCAAATTTAAGTATGGGAGGGTTGTCATGGTGCCCTATTGAGTAGGCCAATCCCGAATTCAAGGAGTGTTTCCCAAGAATACCCCTCTCTAAGTCGTGTATTGAATATGAGGTGGATGGGGGTATGACTTTTGGGAATGGGGTTCTTGACATATGAAGGGCGCATATTGTCTCATCTATGGGTGCCTTGCAAAGGGTTTTTTTCATCCTTCGTTGGAAATGAAACATTTTTCCAAGCCCTTTCATTTGCCATTAATTTATTATGGTCCGAACATTGAGTGTTATGTGCAATGGAAAGTAAAGATCATCGTAATGCCACTTGAAGTTAGGAATACATTGAGTGTCATCTGCACTAAAAAGTAAAAGACACCACAAATATATTCCCCCAACAAGCGAGACATTTATTAATTATGTGTTTTTAAACGTACTTCATTTTTATGGAGAAATGTTTCATTGCTCTCAGGACCTTAGGGAGAGCATCTAGAAGGATAATTTATGGCTCTTAGATTTTTCTAGCCACAACACCTCTAGGCCTTTAGTCCGTTTCTTCTCATGAAATGAGGTACAAGCCCTTCTTGGGGTCAATGAGGAAAAAAACCCAAAACATGAGGAAACAGAGGGGAAGAAGTGTGAAATGCGATAAGTATGTGCAGGAATGGTATGATGACCCTTCAAGGATACCCCCTAGTGGAAACCCTTTTCCCGAGGGTGACCCACTTACTAGGAAACCACGTCAACTACCAAGGTGAAATGAGGAAAAAGGTATAATTTCCAAGAAAACGTTTTCATAATCAAGAAAGGACTCTTTGCAACATGCTCAAATGCTTCAATTATAAAGTGACACTTACCACGAGACCGAACTTGTTACCTTATGAAGCAATACGTGTTTTTTTTTCTGGGCCACGTTGGTGTGGTAGATGTTGCTACGCTGATGTCAATGAATGGTGATGTGTGGTGGAGAGGAAGGGATATGTCTGCTCAATGTGGGCTTAGCTAGTTATCTAGGTCTCGACACTCCATGTCTTATACCTGCGGGCCTCGAGACATCATCTCTTTAGTTACCCCTAGCATGGGGGGGTAATAGGAACAACATCATTGATTGATAATAAAGCTTCACATTTCAAATTCCTATAATCGATGAGTAACAAGAAAACGAGATTTGGTTTGTGGTCACCCAAAACCACCAGATTGGTTTGTGGTTTTCCTTAAACCACCACTTAGTAGAAGACTTACAACTTCTGCTAGACACCAGTTTCTGGTTTTCCTTAAACCTCTATTTAGTAGAAGAATTTTTGTTATAGAAAAGTTTATGGTCACCTTTAAACCAACATTTGATATCACTTCCAATTACCAGAAGACATCAGATTTTGCTTCTAGCTAACTTAGGAAATGTTCTAAGAACCATTAAGCCATAGAGCCAAGTTCCAGAGTTTGTGGTCATCTGCAAACCACTAGATAGGTTGTTGGTCGTCCTTAAACCACCACTACCATTTAGTAGAAGACATAATATTCTACTAGCTATTCGGTCTGTGGTCTTCCAAAAACCACCAGATTGAGAGAGCACATTTAGTTATTGGCAATTGTCTACTTCCAAATTTTAGTTGTCCACTTCCATATTTCAACTTTCTTCTTGGACTCACATACACCCCTTCGGATTAAGGGGGGGAATGTTGGAAACGTAATCCATTAGGGTTACTAATGTGAAGGAATATGAATTGTCACAAGCTATGAACCGTCATTAGGAGTCCAAGTGACCTCTTGGAAGATTAATCCAAAGTTCAAGCAATTGTATTTATTCATGTATCATATCAATGAATAATAACAATTCACGCTTATCTCTATTTTGTGTGTTCCAACAAAAACCAATAAGATCCAATATATATTTCCATACCTTGATAGAAAACACACATGAAATAAATAGATGGTTGGTAGTTCCCTCTTCTATCTTGCATAAAATACATATGTTGGGCCCATGTATGTTCCACCTTTGTAGAACCTTCCATGTGAGAACTTTATTTTTAATTTCAAGGCACATGAATATATAAGCTTTCATTGGGAATTTGAACTTCCATACATCTTTCCAACACCAAAGAGACTTCACCAAAATACCATCATTGCAGAGTGTAGAGTAGATAGCCTCTAGGGAATAAGCTCATTTAACTACATTCATAAACCATATCAATTCATCTTCAACATATTTTATCCTAACATGGATTATTTTGAGCTTAGTAGTGTATGCATTCGACTCTTCCTCATCTTTGGCTAGCAAAACTAGGTCTACAATAGACTGTCATTCTTGTCTTTGCATGGAATTCTAAGCAACCTAGCTCACTTAACTCAAAAATAAAATCCCTCTATCCTAAAGCGACATCATTAGATTTTATTACAATCTAAAATCCCCTCCACAACCAATCCAAGGGTCCTAAGCGGCATACATTTTATTACCCTTCCCTACCTTCCACATAAGCTACTACCCTACAAGTGGGAATACCAAAACAATTTCTTTCAAAATAACTGAAACCTAAAGTAGAATTTTATTGGGCTTCTGAATCCAATCTTTGATTGAGTATGGATCAATATATTGTTGAGTAACTACCAGACTTCATAATCCCTAGATAGAAATCATCCTCCACATCCCTTTCACTATGATATCTTTACTAAATATGAAGATGTTTTTTGAGCCCAATCTACCAAAATCTTTAGTCTTTGCCATAGTTTGCCACTTAACTAGAGAGATGACATGTTTTCTCTTTGACCAAACCATAAAAATATATAACCGATTCTTCTTGTATTTTCCAAAACTCCTTTTGTAATATAGGCTAAAGACATCCAATAAATTGGAATAGCTTCCAAAACTGATTTAACAAAAACAAGTCTGCCACCCCGAGATAGCCATCTATTTCACCTTATTGACAATATTTTTTCCACATTGACAATAGGCCAGTTCCAGATAGACTTTTTATAATCATTTGGCTTGAGGGTAAATCCTAGGTACTTAAGATCATCATTAAAATCTATCTTCTTCAACTTAAACATATGTAAGCGGTACCTTACCTCCATCTCATCTACTTCATTGAAGGAGATAATTTATTTATTACTATTGTTTTTCATACATGTATCCCTATAGTACAAATCTAGTACCTCTTTTAGTTTCTGATTTTCCCTTCCATGCACATAATGAAACATAATAATGTCATCCATGAAGAGAAAATGTGTTAGATATATATTTCTCCATATCGTTATCCCTTTGAGTTGACCTAATAGTTTGGCCTCTAACAATGCCTTACTCAAACCTTTTTTCTACAATAAAAAAAAAGATAATGAGACAAAATAAATCCCTATTGAAGGATCCTTTATGGCTTGAAGAAACTTGATGCTAACCCATTAATGAGTATGTAAAAAGACATCAAAGTAACATGACTCATTACCTGAGATAGAAACCCAAGTGAAACAACATAAATCTCAAAGAAAGCCAGTTATCCCTATCATAGGCCTTTGATAAGTCCAACTTCACCACCATGGATTTCATTATCCTAGTTGTGATTGAGTGTAAACCCTCATGAGAAAAAATGATTTCCTCATGAAAACATTGATTGCCTCATGAATCTTTCTACCATTTAGGAAACTAAATTTCTCCTTTGAGATAGCTTTAAGCGAGAGTTGTTTTAGTTTTAAAGTGTGATTTTTGCTATAATATTATATATGCAATTACAAAGTGAAATGGATTTGTATTCCTCAAAAGACTTTGGGTTATCCATCTTTAGGATGAGAACAATGAAAGTAGAATTGAAAGTAGCAAGCATTTTACCTTCACTTCACGGTTTTTCATTAACCCTTAGCATATGATCCACTAAGAGGTAATAAACCCCCATAGGAAATTAAATAATCCACCCATCAATGCCAAGACTTTTATATTTTCTAAAACTATACATCACCTCCTATAGATCATCTTTAGAGAATTCTTCATGTAATCTCTCATTATCCCCTTCATGCACAAAGTTAGGAAAGTATGAAGTGATTTTCACCACATCAATTCTAGGCATTTTCCAAATTGTGTTCATGTTCCTCCTACGATTTGAAAACTAATTTAAGTAATTAGTATATTCATCCCCTTATAGCCATAGAGTAAACAACTTTTGTCCAAAGTAAAGAATTTCATCATTGAGTTATACCCTACTTTGTCTACAATTGTTGAAATATCAGATTGCATTCTAGTGTCCAAACTTCAATAATTGAACCTTCCTGCAATAATGCTCTATTTTGGTATATTTGGGACACAACTTAATTAATGATTGCAAAAGTCTTAGTTTATAAAGGAATGAAATATCTCTACATCAAACTCGGCCACTTGTAAATGAATCAATGTGTAGATAGACAACAACAATTACAAAGCTCAAATGAAACAATGAAATAATGTATTACCAGAAAACATGGGGCCATTCCTTTTTCCTAGGTAATGTTGTGAACTCACTCCAGCACTAAAGAACTACAATTATACTTAAGCTAATTTCATCTATACTTCATCGAAATCGAGAAAGATATATTTAACACAAACAAGTGATTTTGTATTCATAAAGTGTTTATCGACCCCTTTTCATACAAACTTCTATGTTTATATAGCATACATATTTCCTCAAAAAATGTTAGATCTAAGATCCTTAAGTTTGTTACAATATTATAAAGATCATAATCGAATTCCATGTAATCAAAATATATCATAGGGCTTTGATATATCACTGAGTTGGATCTTAAATGCTAACATGTATACCAATCTATACCCAAATCTATATTGTGTCTATTTACACAAAATCTAGAACCTGATGGTAAATCTCCATCTAATCTAGACGTTGTTGTCTACACTATATGCAATATGAGAGTTGTTTTCTGACATATAGTTGTGTTTGACTATAAAAATCATGAGAGTTGAATTCCTTGATTTGATCGGGATATATATGATGGTTCGATCTCTGGTGGAAAACAAACTATCTCCTTGAAATATGGAACATTGTCATGTTGTCTTTGTCCTCCTTGTTATGGCACTATTATGAGATCAAATGACTGCTACAAGTTCAAAAATATCTTGAAGTAGAGCAGTCAATAAATAACATCTAATATATTTTTTTTCTAAAAACTATCAAAACTTTGAAAATCATTAATTAAACAACTCTATTTACCTTAATTTCTTCCCTTTGGGATTTATCCAATGTATGGCATGAAAAGTGATGGTAAAGGGTTTATTTAAGGCAAAAATGATGGAGAAAGATGGTAAAAAGTGTTATTTTACAATAAACAATTATTCCAATTCAAAAAGCTAACATATCCCCCACTCTGAAGATGTTGCATGTCCCTTATGTAACCTATTCCATACCTTCATGGAGTCTAGCATGCAAATGACTCCAATTGTAAGTCTCATGCCCAAAATTTGTGTCTTCATAGTATCCAAGTCATTTATCCATTTCAACTCAGACAACTATTTCTATGAACTCGTTCCATATTTGAATAGGTCTGTAAACTTTTGTGGTACACCACAGTAGAGGAAAATGGAACTACAACCCTATCCATTTTGTTATATTCCTTCTCAAGGAATCTAGATATAAATTTACTCTTACTAATGCTATGTTAAACATTGGGTAACCTGTAGGGTCTAGTTGCTGCAAAATAGGTGGTAACAAATGCCATATTTCTTGTGATACTAGCAAATCATTAATGCTATGATCATTTATGGCTTCTTCAAAGCTTGAAATGGCCATCCTTTGATTATTTCTCATTTTCATTTTTCTCTCATTCTCTGAAAGAAAATGTTGGTGATCCTTAATGATTTTTGATGGAATCGAATACTCACCTTGAATAAATAAAGTTGAAGTCATTTATGTTTTTTCACAATCATATTATTCCTCTTTCCATTTGATCTGATTTAATATAAAAGAGAAAAATGTTCTAACCTATACATCCCCGGCACTATGGTTTGGATTCCACTTGGTTTGATATTATAGAAAGTAGTTAAATGAATATAAATCACATATAAAAATTCTTTCATTTTCTATGGAATTTGTGTACATATGAACAAAGTCAGAAACATCATGTATCTCATGTTGTTTTCTTAATACTAGTCTGAAAATTCTTAGGTTGACACATTGTTCATGTAAAAATATGGAGTAAATTCTTGCACGAGGTCTAAAATATAGATCCTATAGAGCAAGTCCACATGCTCTTTATACCTCATGTTCCTTGATGTGTAATTTTTCTTGAACATATTGTAACTTTGTTTCCCACTCCTTCTTCTCAATGGAATATTGATATGACCATCTCTCCTACATTTTATGTACTTCATACTTATATTTATTTTTTTGTATTATATACCCAAATCATACATCTCATATTTTTCTTTACGATGTTGTATACTAACATGTGCAGAGGCAAGAGCTAATGTGTCGGTAACAATATCATCTAGAATCTTATTTATGAAGTCCTGAGTTGATTTCATCGTATCAAAATCTTGAGATTTCAACTTGTATGTCTTTGTGCTAGGAAAGGAAGCCTCTTTCTCTATGGAATCTAACAGTATGTCTATGTTTGATTGAAGAGATACATTTATTTTCCTTCTCTTGACTTTATTCAACTTATTTTTGAATTTCTTGTTTTGAACTATTAATTTCCTACATTTTTTCTTCAATATCCTAATATGTCTTTTCCACTTCTTGTTCTATTTCATCAGTTTATTATTTTCACTTTGAAGCTACTCATCAAGGATTTTAAACTATAACTTATGCTCTTCTAGTTCCTTAATCTTTCTCAATTTATTTCTCACACTTAATTTCTTAAAGAAACTAAGAGATTGATCAAGTGTTACCTCTTTATTTGATGTCTACTCAGGATTCTCTGTCATCTAGACCTCTACACCGTGTATTTCTTCATATGTTCCTTCAATATGGTGTACTTATTCATTGTGGGAACTCAACATTGAAATTTTTTTCCTCGTCCTCTTTGGATGGTTTGTGAATTTTAGCTTTGCAAGTGTTGTATCCAAAGATTCCACCTCTACTATAATTGGTTGGTTGTCTGCTACAGGTTTCTTCACTTTTAGGGCCCTTTTCATACTCCTCGTGAATATTTTTCTTGTCCTTAGGGTTTCTTGAGAGCTAAAAACCCTTTCTTCACTCAATGATGGTGTATCTCTCTCTGAAGGGGAAACCCTCCTTTTCTTTTCTCCTGATGAACCCTCAAATTTTTAAGATGATGATGCCTAATGACTGGTTCCTTTACTTCTTGGAGCAAGACCAACCTAAAACTCTCTCTCTTCTAAAAATTCCTCCCAAGTCACACCAAATCGTTGCAATTTGGCCTTCACAATCATCTTTATCAAACCATGATGGTATACACTTCTCTCTTTGTTTTTATGGTGTTTTTGAAAATAAGAAGCCATTTTATTCAAACTCTTATAGAAAAAATATGGTAAGTTGACCAACTAACTATATTTCAAATGCAACAAACATCTAATATTGTATAAAAACAATAAAATATATAGTCCCTCACAAGTAATATACTTATTAATGAAGTAAATTACATCTTTTCAGCGGTCAATAATTGATTCACTTTTTGCTCCTTTACTCTAGCCCATGTTTGCTATGTTTTGGTGCATGAACTGATGCCATGCATCAAGTTCAACATTTTTGTTCTTAAACCATCATTCCCCTGTTTGTAGAAAACCTGTAGCAACTACAATGGAAGCCTATGAGACTAGTATTAATAAGCCTCTAACTTGTGCACATGCTACATTGTAGGTTTTCACAAATTCTAAAACAACCCTTTCATTATATCCCTGGAACCTTTGAAATAAGTGTAACCAACATCCTCATCAAAAAATCTCGCTGCAATATATAAATGCCTCTAAGAATTCATTTTGATCTAGCTCATGATGAACAGTTCCACCTCCCATGACTGAATTCTTTCAAATAGTGAGGAGGAGAATGAAAAGCTGCAGTGAGTTTGGCTCAATTTGACTGAAAAAAAAAAACTAGGGTTTTGCAGAGAGGAAATGAGAAATGGAAAATAGAAAATGAGTCTGATAAAAATGGTCTAATAGTTAATTGATAGTTGATAGGACATATGATTATGTCGTCATTGTTTTAACTAACTCGTATAATCATAATTAAGTTTTTTAATGAGCCATAATCGCATATTTTGAAAACCATCATAATTTGATAAATGACATCATAAGGTAGAGTTTTAAAACGTGTGAAAGGATTCACTAGTACATATGGGCTCAAAATGCGACGAAATATTTCCACGTTTCCATAATTCGTGGAAAAATGCATTAAAATTTTGGCTTTCTTTTAATTTTTTTTTATTTGGCACCAACGTTTGTTGATATAGCGAGAAATTCAGAAAACCGTCTCTATATCCACGGATCTTCGTTGCTATAGCGACACTTGTGCCACACATGTGAACAACAGGTGCAGTGAAATGGGTATTGACTTTTCCCGGGGTCAATTTGTTTATTTTTGTCGCTATATCAACGAGCATCGATCTATAAATACATGTCTTTAAGACAAATTTTGACAAATTTTCTATAGTTGCGACAATTTTTCTGGTGATTTTTTGAGTTGTCTTTTTTCTGTCACGTACTGGTTTAACACATCCAGCTCTCAATCTAGATAGCTTGGATTTTAGACTTGCAAGGTTAGTATTTTTAATATTTTTTGTCTCTTTTAATATAAAGTTATGCTAAAAAAATTTAATTTCAAAAAAATTTAACATGAATATTTTAACCAAATTTATTTTTTTTAATATTTTTTTTCGAAATTTAGCATTGCTACATATATTTCATGTGATTGA